>JAPMOQ010015309.1:9627-46816 GCA_026543055.1 Argiope trifasciata | reverse complement strand
AACAGCCCTTAAAAACAATACTCATGATTAATAACTGCAACCAACTAATAACATTGGTAACAACATTTGATTATATATTATATTATACCATCTAACAGGAGGAAAATTCAATGATTCACTTACCTATCCAGTCCAATAGCAGTCAGTGTATAAACACTAGCAATTACTGATACATGTTGCATGAATTGCACAAAGGGGCAAAAACTGGGGTGAAAAATCCATCGTCCGAGCATGAAATCAGTATATGTGAATGGAATTGAGAAAAGCGCCATGCAGACATCAGACACAGCTAAGTTGACTAGAAATATTCGTAGTTCTCGAGAGGATCTTTTGCCCATGAGAAGAACAATGATGACAGTTGCGTTGCCGCCCAATGCGATCAGTGCTGTCATTGAGTACAGAATTATAAGAAAGATCTGCATCTGAGGACCTAAAGCCTCCAAGGACCTCAGGATCTCTTCTTCAGTGTAAGTCACATTTGTTGCATTTTCCATGATTGTGTTTTAAAATAGTTTAATATTTCTTTCAAATATTCGAATGAGGTCAAAAAAATAGTTCATTACAATCCAAAATGCATGGCCTCTTTGAAAGTTTATATTCTCTGCCAGTCCTTGTAAAGTTCAAAGCAGTAGTAGTGTAGAAAATTTGTAACATAAAATTTCGAGAGTCACTGGAAAATTTACTTTCACTCGAATGATGGGAATTGTCAGTGCGGTATAATTAGTAAAAATTCAAATCCATTGGCGCCTACAGACAGTTAAGTCTTTCATGTTGCATCATTGGAATGTCAAATGTTTTTGACGCCTTGATGTTCTGCATTACTTCTCAAAATGTTGAAAAATGTTGGAATGGCATCATGAATAAAAGTGTTTTAGTTATATACTGATGTCTTGATATGCTGTGCGTTCCATGATTATATCATAATTAATTAATATTATTTTATCATAATATCAATAAGAAGTTTTGAAATCAAAGGGTTTTAATGTAAATCAGTTTCTTCTCAAACAATGTGTTCTAAAACAAATTAGATGCAATATCAGTGAAATCAAACAATCATCTTCAAATATAAAAGTCTTTTAATTGAAATGTTATTTCTGATGCAGTAAACTTCATATTTTATTCACTAATGAATTCTTTAACATGAAAATCCTTCTATTGTATTTCATGATTTTTGCAGCATTCTACAATTGGCAAGAAAAAGTATTCTATCATTTTTCATTCATCATTTGAACAGAGTTTAATAATATATAAAGGAAAAGTATTCTATAAAACCATTCTAGGATTATATCATATTAGTTTATTTTATTTATTTTTAGTTATCGGTCATATTTTTCCAAGAAACTGTACTATAAGGTTTAAAAGTGCTTCTATATCTAAATTAACTTTAAAAACTAAAAAAAAATATTGTCGGTTTATTATATTTTGAAAACTAAGTTATTTCAAATATTATTTACTTTTTTAAAAACCAATATCGATTTAAAAAAAAAAATATTTTAAGAGATTAAGTATGCAAATTAAATACAGAAGGAAACAAAATTAACGTCTTTTAGGATAAGTACAATCAATATTCTAACTAATTGAAAGTTAAGGAAAAATATAATTAATTTTGTGCAAGCTTAAAAATTATTGCAATTTGTGCATCTATATTTTCAAAATAACTATTTCTCTGATTCACATGTTTCTAAATTTTTGATCATTCTATAACTAATTACAATATATATTGACCTTTGACATAATGGTAGTATCGAACTATATAAAATAATTTCCTTCTATATAATATAATTAGCTTTTAATTTATCTTGATTGGAAAAAAAATAACTACAAAATTAATTGTACGAAAAACAAATCGAATTATTTACCATTTCATTATGCAGAGAAATATTTTGTCCATTAAAATTATATCCGAGCGAATGAAACAATAGAACGCGGAACGCAAGGCCCAGCTTTTACCCAGAGCTTTATGAAGTTCGAAACAGAAATGCCGCTTTCAGAGCGGAGCGAAACATAAAATTCCCTCTGAGACTGTTTTGCGCATGCTCACTTGACTCTCATCCCACCTCGCCGAAAGTGAACCTTGTCAGCTCCGGTTAACATTCCGAGAAGTAATATTTAGGGATATGGCACTCTAATTCAGCCCCTGCACTCGGAGTAAGTGACTCTCCGATCCCGAGGGTGATTTTAAAGTTTCAAGAACAACTCGTTTGAAGATTTATAATGTTACAAAGGAGAATGAAATCATTAGGAGAAATGAGTTTTGTTTGATGATCAACAAGTGATCTTTGCAGGAAAATAATACCAGAAATTTTATTGGAGCAGAAATTAAGGAATTCCAAAAGAAAAAAAAACATCAATGATATAAATAAACTGGTAAATAAATTCAAATGAAACTTTTTTTTTGCATTATAATTTTGTTACAAAGTATTGAGTAGAAAATAATCGTTTTCATTCAAAAAGATAAAAAAATGAAATGATATGAAAAGCATAAGTAGTTTTGATAGAAATGACAAAAAAATGCCAATAATGTAAATAAAAAAAATTGATTGTCTTTATTAACTTCAATAATTTAAAAAGAACATTTTTTCCAAGCATTTATTTGTAATCTTCAAAGTGTAGCGCTTTTAAAATACTATTTGGTTTTCTTTATTTATTGAATATAATACCACCTTTTCGAAAAAAAGTATTTTCTTTTTTATATTAAAAGCAATAATAGTTCAAATATTTTCTATTTTTATGTTTTTTATGTGTTTCATTATTAGTTACCTAAATATTATAGAATCTTGTAATTAATTTTTTCTTAAACTTTCAATCGTATGGAACTAGAAGCATTTAATAAAAAAATAATGAAAAATTTAACTGATAACAAAATTCTTAAAATGGAGACATATTTTTTATCTATTAGGTAGCAAGGTGAAAATGCTTATAATGTTGATAAAAAGTTTTATAATTACTGACAATGAAATAAAAATTACACCAAAGCCAATTTAGTTATAGATTTTAATTAAAAATCTCATATTTCTTATTTTAAATTTTTAAAAATGAGCAAATTGTTCATAAAGACCCGTCATTTTGGCAAATGATTAGTGTTTTTTTGTGATTTTTTATATCTGCAACAATTTCAGATAAATTTTTATAGAAATGATTTTGAAATTAAGAAATAATTACAATTAAAAAATTAAGAAAATGTTAACATAAGGAACAGGAAATATCCAAATACTAGATAATTATAATTGTTTTATAACACAGTTATTAAATGCGTTTTTCTCTAAACTCCAGATTTTTATATCATTTTGATTTTTCAAAAATCATTTTTTTTTCTTTTCAAAATGACTTTTACTTGTGTTAAATGACAATAGCAGGGAACAATATTGAACATGGAAATCAGTTTTTCTAAATTTGTTCGTTTAGGAAAAAAACTCCATTAGGTATTAAATAAAAAATGTTGACAAAAACTTTTTTCTTCCTCTACTTTTCATAATTAGGGCCTTTTAAAAAATATGAAGATTGTTAATAAAAATAAATTTCTGTATAAAATTTAGAAATAATGTAAAATTACTTACTTAAATAATACATAAAAATGCATCATGAGTAGAAAAAAAAATCCTTCCTAAAAGATAATCCAAGCTGACAAACTATTCTACAAAAAGCGGATAGTTGAGGAAATATATAAATGGAGAATAAAAGAATGCTCTCCAATAAACAAAATGCAGTATTAATTAACCGCGATTATTTATTCATGTTGATGCTACTTTCAGAATTAATTCCAAGAAGGAGGGTCCTTCAAACCCTGCGGATTATCGAGTTCATGTTGTGGATAAAATGATTAATCCCTCATTGATTAAACAAAATGTAGCCTTAAGTAATCAGTACATTTCGCATGCATGGTCATTAAGATTATATACTACAGAATGAGTGATTAATTAAGTCCGTGTGCACAGGTTTGAGAAAATAAGAAATGGCAAAATCATGCAGAGTTAATCCCCCAGCAGATGTGACGTATTTCCCTGAAATGATTAATGGATTCATGGTAAAGTTAATTAAAATGGAGAGTTACTAATTTCCTGGCGTAAAATATCGGAAAACTTAAAAATATGAATATGGATCTAAAATTGTAGGTTTGTCCCGTAAGTTTCTTTCACATTTCTAATATGAAACGAATACGTAATATTTACCGTTTAAAATATCTTTAATTTTTTTTATATATAAAAACTCTTTTTTTCATTACCTTCTTCCACATACTAGGAAGTCTCATTATCTATTCTTTTCGAAACTGCTGTGTTTTGGACAAGAAATAATCCTCAAGGATGCTGTTTTATTTCGCTGATGGATTTCAAAAGTTTATCGAGAAGAGAGTATTTAAGGACAGTGAGAAATGATAATCAGATGGAGCGAGACCTGGAGAGAACGCAAGATGAGGTAAAACATCCTAATCAAGTTGTAGGAGTTTCTATCTTACGACTAATGCAATGTTGTCTCGCTTGTCATCATGAAAAACAACGCCATCAAGTATTTCGTTAAATTTATTGTCTCACCTTGAGAGAGGAGCTCGTACAAAAACATGTTTTTCCAATTCCAGGAAATGGACAAACGAAGTTTTTTTTTTGGGATATAGTAGAGCTCTGGTATGACCAAACCCAATGGCGTAGATGGCTAATAGATAATATTGCATGTTTGCACAATCAGAGATAAGATTATTCATTGTTTGATGTGAAAAAAAAAAACGTTTAGGACATCTTAATAATTGAAGATTTTGGTTGTTTATATTAGCCTAGTGCTCCGTTCACAATTATTATACTGTTATAGCATACTGTTCAATATGAATATAGCATTAGACTCGTTCAATAAAAAGTTTAATATTTCAGAAAAATATTTGAAATGAAAAAAACTAATAGATTAAAATAAGCATCTGAAAGCTAGCACAATTAATATCTTAGTATAAATATTATTTAGTAAAATTAAATAAATGAACTGGAACAGTTTTAGATAGATTCCTATTGGAAGTAAAGGTTCTCGTGATAAAAAATTTTAATTCTTTATCGATCACGATTTCTTGAGAACAAAAGCAACTTTTATTGTTGAATAAAGATTATAAACAGGATAATTAGATAAATTTTGTTTGGATTTTGTCTCGGAATATGTTGTTAGAAATATAAGCTTGGATGAGCTCAAGGGGTGTAGAAATGATGGTGGTTGAAATTATCATTTCTCTATGATTTCTTAATATTAAAGATAAAAAATTAAATACAATTTGACATCAACGTCCCATTAAGATGAAAACTTAAAGTTTTTCAATAACTATTATATCTTAGAAGTAAGGAGCTGAAAAGTGATTTTCAGTCCCCGATTTTGACTGTTTCTAACATCAATAATTTTTGTATTCAAATAGTAACTCAGATGTTAAGGAATATATCTATTTTTACATTTCAGCCTACCGAGATGAGTTTTTAGACCAGCCCTTATTTTCTATTAGCCACCTGAGGCAACCAGTTAGTGTGATACGAATATTGGTTATATTAGGATTTTAAATAAATTCTTTCTTTATTCCTGAACTCCAAATATATTAGCAAATTGTCTAAGAATAACGCTCCTTTATTTTAGTTGCTTTCCTTGAATTCTGTTTATAGTGCACATGAAACTTTCTAATGGTGTTCCAAGATATCACAGAACTATTAAAAATAGCTCTGTAAAACGTAAATGCAAGATTCATCTATCTTATAAATTTCACAGTATTTTAAATTCATTTTTGCATCCGTCTCGTAAACTAAATAAATATTTAACTTTTTGCAACATATTTATAACAGAAAATATCTTTCTTTGCTTTTATCAATGGCAGAAAATGACACAATCAAACAGCTGATGAAACAATGAAAACAAATTGAATTTCAGGGCAACGATATTATCATTACTGGAAATCAAGAAATTTTTTACTAATTTTCTGCAAAACTTTGCAAGACTTTTAAATTGGTATAGTTAAAGTCATTTTTTGTTTTGTTTTAAAATGGCATAAAAATCATTTTTAGATGAGAATATTTCCCGATGCTACCACGGAAAGCAATAATATTCTGCTAAATTGATAAAAATTCTAATTAATTTTTTTAAAACTAATTCCAAAGTGCACACTTACACTCTCCAATGTTATATATGTACCAAATTCGATAATTGTATAGCGCCGAAACACACACATTCGTTTTCATCATTAAAAGAGAAGTTTACAAAAATATATTGAGTGGGGTTTATATGTTAGTATTTCTTGCATTTTTATCGTTCTTTGCATTTGATTCATTTATTGTCATTACTTGATGGACAACTAGACACACAATATCACCAAATGTAAACTAATAGCAGAATCTTATAATAAATTTAGTTATCTCTTGCCTTTATGGCACAACACTTTGTTTCTGGGTGTTGTTGTACTATTTGAATACATAAAACCAATGCTGGTGACTAATTGTCCAAAAACAGCCTTTTTTGGTCCATTGGTTATTCTATATTTACTTGCTGATGCCCCTAAAATAAATGCAATGCAAGCAAATCTATAGAATAATTGTTATAAATAAGCACCGTAAATTAACGATTATTTTTTTAGAAGTGTATGCGTTCATAACATCTATCCACAGCTCCATTACCAATGAAATAATCAAATACGATTCTATATTTTTTATGATGTGTTACTAATTCATTTAAAATTATATATTGTGCTCACTGGCGCAAAGTTCTTGTACTTTTTGAAAAGCATTTCGTAGCATTTCATTTATTATGTGTAAATGATTTTTTTTTTCTTAAAAGTGTATCGATTATGCATACCTTTTTTTCAAGAGAAATCTCTGTTTTTGGAAAATATAAATGGAGTTGTTTATTATAACATAAAAACAAGAGTTTATTTTTATGTTTAGATAATTTGATTGACATGCACTGCTCATTAGTCGCTAAAAAAGTTTTTCCAGTTGTAAGATGTTCATACAGATAAAATAAATTTTACAGAATTTTTATCAATTTTTTTTCACGAAATTACTAAAATGAAGACGTGCTACTATTTTAATAAGAAACTCATTTATTACCAAGGCAAATAGTTTGGAAGAATTTAATTTTATTCTTTTTAGTGAAATAAGAATAGAAAGCAGTGATAATTATACAGAACCGTGAAGAGAAAACAGTATTGAGACACTTTGCCCGGAACATTGCATACGAAGAGTTAAAGTACTTTTATAATGTATACAAATGAAAAAAAAAATGTTCTTAAACAAAGAACAAAATATCTTCACAGAAAGTGTCAGGAAATGTTTATGAAATAACTTGATGCCATCATTTTTGGTAAGGAATTAAAAAATGTTTCATGTCAAATAGCCCCGATTAGAAGGACAGGGTGAAAGGTTAAATAAGTGCTACATAAGGAAAAATATAAGCGATATATGAAAACATTGCTAGGAATTTCTCATAGCTCTTCCTTGTAAAATTTGTCGCATCACAGGAAAGATAGATTTACAGGGCTTCTTAAGGAATGCCAGATCAATGATCCATGAGCTTGGCGGCAGACCTGACAAATATTTAGAGAAATGTGCATCAGTTATAGTGCCCAGTGGGACATTATGTACGCCCAATGAGACATAATGTATATAAGATATTAGTGGACAAAACTGGTAGTTCAGATAGATACAAGAATTACGACATTATATCGTTTCAGAATACAGATCTAAAGACTTTAGAGAATACCTTAAGGAGAGACATTGTGTCAAAAAATCTATATAAATCAGAATGAAGTCTGAATGTAAATATATATCAGTGTATGAAGCGAAGTCATTATTTCTTTGAAATATTAATCAGAGACATTATATAATTATTGACTCCAAGAGCAATTATGGTTTTCTATTTATGAATTTACTGCATGTTTTTGAGCTGTTAATTTCCGTGAGAACATGCCTTTATATTTACGCTTCACCTTTTTTTTGCATCATGCGATTCATGTTTACCTGGCATGCCCATGGAAAAAGTTTCCGTTTTACATTACCTGACTTACTACATTTCTTTTACCGTTTAGCTGTCGGAGGATTTCTACCCATAATATAATCGTTACATGTTCGCTTTTAGTGAATATTTATGTATATACCAAGAAAATAAATAACATTATGAAATAATTTCAGACTTTTTGAAAGTTTTATCTTTTAATGATTCATTCAGTTCATTGTGTCTTTTGATTAAAGTAAAATAAAAACATAACTCCTTCATGCTAAAATTATACTTCTTATTTTAAGGTTATCTAAAGTTTCTGATATAAATAAACATTTTTACAAATCATACGGACAAAAATTTCAAAAACAAATACATTTCGACAACAGAAAAAAAATATGGATGAAAAACAAATTTGATTCTTTGGAAATTTTTACTGTTTTCATACACCGTAATATTTGAGTTAATTTGAAACTTTTGAATAACTATTTTTTTTACTCTTTAAAAAATAAAACAAAACTATTAAAGAAGTAAAAAAAATGTTATGTAAATACTCTACTAAATTTAAAAGTACAACACAAAAATGAAACGGAAATATGAAAAAATGTCTGTTACATGGAGCATAAATATGAATGTATGCATTCAAAAATTCTTTTATAAGAAGCCAAAGCACCCTTTTTATTTAAACAAGAAAGTAAAAGTATTTTCAGAGCAAAGTTAATAAAAGGCAGCATTCTTTAAATTAAAAATTTACGGAACTGTTTACTTTCTATTATTCTCAGTTGACCTACTGCAGATAAAAAAATGTAGGATCTAAAGCTTTACGTAAGAGTAAATATTGAAAAAAGAATGTTTTCACTTTTAAAATTGTGGTGAAGTTTTGAAAAGTGTAACATTCTCATGACGAATGAGGCTTTTTTACATTTTAAGACTAAGACAGATTACTTTAACTTAAATGAATATAAAATGGTTATAATTTAAATAAAGATTTCTTGCTTGTATAGTAAGTAAAGAAAGGTGAATAATTTCGTGGTGTAATCAAGCAACAATGAAAATTAATTTAATACTGATAAATTTAGAATTTAAGATATATTCCTTTTATAATTTTTACTGAATCATTCCTACAAATTAAAAAATACATTCAAAAAAGATAGATTTTATTCAAAAATATGTAGGATTTTTTAAAATCTTTAAATGAAATCTGAATTCAGTTGAAGTGTTTTCCGATAAATCTAGTATTTTAAAATCAATATCTAACATTTCAATTAACTTATCACAAAATTTATCTCAGCTAGTTTTAACGTATTATTAACGTCATATTTTCAAATTATTGCAAGAATCTTTTGGAATTAGTAAATTCCAAAGATCCTCAATTTTAATTTACATGAGGAATTTTGAATCCTAATCGTTGTCAAATATTATGGCCGTCACTTGAAGCTGCATTTTCCTCTGAAAAGCGAGGTATTTCCCGACGGAACTTGGAAAAAATAATTTGTCTTATGTTTGATTTCTAGAATTTTTCCTCTTGTTTCACAGCATAATAATATAAAAATCTATACAAGATTTTCTTCCATGCCTTCATTTTAATCTGTATTTGAAGATGTTACAAATTATTCGCTTTTACTTGTATTTATCGATATGTTTATTTTTTTTAAATTCATACACATATTTTCATTACCAGATATTTTTCCAATTCGTTTTCAAATGTAGATTTTATGTAACTTATTCATTTTAAATTATATTTGCAAACATTTTTACTTGATTTATTATAAAAGTTGTAAACATTTTTTTTTTCAAAATTTATCGTAATATAACAGCTATATAACTATGATATTATGTAATTGTTCAACATCATTATTACAATGCATAATGTGAAGTATTTAGTATATTTTATAACGCATAATTTAATATATAAAATAGGTACTTCTTTCATATTACAAGGAAGTTACGTGGTTTGCTAAATTCAGACCGGCTTTAATTCAGAATTTGATGCATATAAGGTTATTAGTCGCATTATTTCTGTTAAGAAAATACGAATTATTTATAACAGAATCTAAATTATCTTAGGAATATACATAATAAATATATTTTCCATTTATTGATCAATGTATTTATTACAGACATATACGCTCTCCTCGCCAGCGTCTTGGCCTAGGAATAGCGAGTCTTCCTAGAGTTCTGGACATTCCGGGTTCGAGTCCCGATTCAAGCATAGTTGTTGTTCTATTTTCTATCTTTGAGTAGTGTGAATGTGCTCCCCCCGTAAAAAGGTGTTGTGCAAGCGAATGTGAAGCATGCAATAAGTAAGTCGTACTCTTGGCTCTAGTTGCCGCTACTGAAAAACAAGGGATGCACATACAGGCTTAAAGTCGCTGATAGAGACCAGCGGGCTTGTCAATGACAAGTGCAATTGATAACAACGACAACAACACCTTCTCCACTTGATTGATTCTAATTTCAAGTTTATAAAGCAAAATATTAATAACGACCACGAATGACGATGATGTGATGTCCGAGTTGACACAATAATGGGAAGCAGTAGTTCCTGAAGGTAAGTACCCTTGAGTACCCGAAGGCAGAATTATGTCTTTTAACTCAAATGAAGAAGACACACAAACACACATTCGCTTGCACGTCCCCTTTTTACAGGGAGGATCACTCACACATCTCTCAGATAAAACATAAAAAAAGAACAACCATGCCCGAATCAGGGACGCCCAGATCACGGGGAAGGCGTGCTAACCTAAGACAAGACGCCGTAACGACCACCGATCACATCGCGAATAAAATATAAAGGCTTCCCAAAGATAAAATAGTTATATCAGTTAACAGGTCAAAATATTCGCAGTGCAAACTCTTCAATCTGACAATTACCTTTCTGGCGGATTCGTAAAATTCACTTCCTACTGCTTTTAATGATATACCGTTTGATGATTAAAATCTGGTACACGTTAAATCAGCTTTCAAAATTTCGAATTCCTCCTGAGAAATTACCTTAAAGTGCGGGTGTAAGTTTTTTTTTTCGTAATTGCTTCAAGGCTCAAAATTATATTATCGTGAATGTAAACAGGATGAAATACTGGTGCAAAAGTCTCCAAACAAAATTACGTGACAAATTCAGTCCAAAAATACCCTCGAGCGACTTTAAATGAACTGTCAGAAAATCTAATGCATTATAATGATTTCTATTTAAATTATCATATTTTTCTTATGCTGTTGTTTCTTATCCCAAGTGGTATAGCACAGCTATGCCTGCTTTCAAAACTACTGTTTCCTAATTTCTGAAATCATAAAGCAGTTTCGCAGTGGGTTAATCTTAAAACAGGTATCGAATCTTCCAATGTTTTCCTCTGAAGAATGAATAAAAAGATATTTCCTCACTAGAGGAAAGAGAAAAAATAACTGTTATTGACGCGAGTGAAGTTTTTTAAACATAT
This sequence comes from Argiope trifasciata, assembly GCA_026543055.1. Classification (NCBI taxonomy): domain Eukaryota; kingdom Metazoa; phylum Arthropoda; class Arachnida; order Araneae; family Araneidae; genus Argiope; species Argiope trifasciata. The sequence continues at coordinate 35,438 of JAPMOQ010015309.1, read as the reverse complement.
TATAAAAATGAAATTATTTAATTTTCTCCTAAAATATTACATTCGATGAAAATAACCGCTATGATATCATAGTTATACGTCAACGATTTAAAAACAGATATGCTCTCAGAAAAGCATACACAATAATAAAGCAATACCAGTAAAAGCAGGACAATGTTTAAAAGTGCATCTGCTTCCAAGGGAGCTTAACCCCTTGAGGACCAGCGTGCCGGAAATAAAACTCAGTCACGGGACCGAACGCTCTGAAACGGAGCGTCACTACCGGCCCGCGCATTTTAAGCAGTTAAGCCTAATTTTACAAAAAAATTCGTATAAAATCAGCATTTTAATAAAGACTCCTAATTTATATCCCATCACATATTATAATCCACAAAATTATATTCCCATCACATATTTCAAAACTTCTACGAAACACACACATAAAAAAACGCCGCCAACACCGAACACCATTCATAAATATTTTACTCTTACCCCTTGTGATAATCCGCTGAATGTACTCCCCCATATTCTCCTAACGAAAAAAAGCAATAAACAAGTCACTTATCTGTCAAAATATAAACACAGCGCGCAATAAATCCCAGCCCTTTAATGAGCCGTGATTCTCACTTTGTTTACATCAATAAATATATCAAATACAGAAGCATAGAACAGAAACTAATGCCTGTTCATGAAGGTCAAATACCATATGAGTCGACCGTTGTGAAAACCATTGCCGTTTACCGCGATCTAGTAGCATTTAAAAATTCAAATAAAACGTTCCGATTTCCGATTACGCATACGCGACGCTGGTCTCTCCATATCAATCGGAGCTCTTCGCGTGGAAGCGACGCTGGACTGATAAGAGTGGAATCGCTGCGTCGCGTCCACGGGACCTTGGTCGCGAAGGGGTTAATGATAATAATTCCATACTGGTAAAAGCGGCTAAAATATATGCGATTAAAAGATATTGATGAATATTGTCCCTTATGTTTTATTCATTGCCTATGCAATTTCCAGCTTCACTTATTCCTTTGCTGTATTATTCAACATCTCCTAAAGAAAAAAAGACCATGTTATCACATAATAAAAAATTATTCTTTATTAGAGCTGAAATTATTTAAGCCGAATTTATTCACATTTCTTCATGCAATTAACAGGAAATTGCTATTTTTGTGGAAAGTACCGTTTTGAATACAATGTCTTTTTCAAACTCTTGAACACTAGAATGCTGTAAACATGATAATTTTCAGTTAAAAGTAGTAATTTTAACAGATAACGGTAATCTCAACAAAAAGGAATGAACATATCTGTTTTCTAAGCCATAATATGATTTAATAGGACAAGATTACTGAAAACAAAATGTGTGATATTTTTATCATATAGTATAGTTTTAATTTATGTGATATGCGATATATCTTAAATTTATAAACATTAAAAAAAAAGACAAAGAACTAAATTTTATCAATAAACAGCTCTACCCATTTTAAAGTACATCGTATATTAATCTGATAAAATATCAAAAATATCATTAACAAATGGCAAAACAAGCATGTAAAATAAAACAAATAAAATAAATTAGTTATAAATATTATAAATTTCAATATAATATTTATAAATATTATATAGTTATAGAAATAGAATAGTTATGAATATTAAATTTCAATTAATATTTATAATTATTTTTATATCTTGTACCAAATGGCACATTAAGGTTTAGTTGAAATAGTTATCAGTTAAAATGGGATCATAATACACATCTCCTTATCTATCCGTTTCTGACAATCGAATAAATTGAGATCAATTGGTCGAATACAATCTCCAGTTTTAAATTGTCTGATATACATAACAAATTAGCATTGTTTAAATAATCATCATTCCCCCAGAAGCTAGGAGTTTAGTTTAGTTTGGTTAATTGAAACTTTTTTAGTGAAAAAAAGTTGATATTTCTTCAGAAACATTAACGTGACAAACAGAAATTACATCAATCTTTAAGGATTTGTTAAAAGAATTACTAATCGAAATATTTTTTTTTTCTATTTTGTGGTTTGAATTCCTGGATAGAATATTTTGAAATCTTCTATCATCATCCATTAACTTTATAAGAAAGTTTGGAATTGGATTATCTTTTCAGGAAAACGTTAACTAAAAGAGTTTGAAATCCTTTATTAAGAGAAATAGGTACTTTTCTGCTATACGGGAGCTACGAAAAAGTCACCAAAATGTAAAAATGTCTAATTTCAAATAATTACAATTGACGACTTTTGCTCACATTGGCGACATTTGTTTGATCATTCGCTTCGCTTAGTTACTAGACTCGCGTTCAGCTCACGTTGGCGATATTTTACTATCCTATAGCGTAAAAGTAAATAATTTGAATTTTCAATTCATTTCCTTTGAAAAAATCTGTATTTTTCTTTTTAAATATAAATGTACATATTTGATGAAAAATAACTTAAAAATATCACAGTAATATTTAGTGAAAGAGCATTAGTTTTGATACTAAATAATGAATACAGTATTTTATGGCTTAAAATGAATCTAATATAACATGTATTCATTGCTACATGAAAGTATAAAATGTTTTTCTTTCTATTTATATAAGATCAAGGAATATTACAAAAACGGAAGAAATTGAATATCACTTGTGACATCCAAAAATATAATGTATTTTAGAAACGTATGCATTTCGCTTTGAAACAAATATATGTTGATTTCTGATATAATATATATGACTGTACATATTTAAAGAATAAGAAGGGAAGTGAATTCTATACACTGAAATTTTTTTCATCATTTTTAGTTATTAAATGAATAAGCAATCCTTTCAACAGACCTGAATTTTTATGGACAAATTCCATAAAAATTTTGAAAGTCAAATCAAAATTTAAAACTTGATTTTGCCTTCTAAGTGATAGTAAAATTGAATTCTTTAAGATGAAAAATGTCAGTGATATTTGGTAAAAGAACATTCACTTTAATACTAAATTATAAATACAGTATTTCATTACATAAAATGTATCTAATATAATATTTATTCATTGCTACATGAAAACATAAAATGTTTTCCTTCCAACTTGCACACGACGAAGAAACATCAAGTTTACATTAATTAAAGTATATGATCTAATATATATTGAATTATATAGCATAATCTGAATTATAGAGCATAATAATACATATCTCTGATATAAATATTGGAATCCTTTTCATAATAAAAGCCTTTTGAAGATCCGCTACATTTTATATAGGTACGAAGATATTTTTAAAATACAATTTTTAGTAATATTATTCTACATAACAGTGCCCTTCATAAATATGAGCTTTCAACAACAACAAAAAAAATGAAAGCTTAAAATGATTCTCTGCCTTCCATTTTGAATGTCTTTCAAAAATCATTGCAATATAGAGAAGACTACTTTAGGCAACCCCAAAACAATGAATTGTCCCGAATTTTTAAGCCTAGTAAAACATTCACATCACACAACTCGAAAATAGGACAGAACCGCACATCAATTGACGAACTTTACGTCATGAAAGGGCGTGCTTTGATTTATGCGGCTCATTTTCTTTCCTGAACTATATCCATTAGGGAATAGTTTCGTTGAATAAATGGAATTGACTATCTCCACAATGGGTTAATAACTTTCTACCTTTCTTCAAGAGCCTCCCTTATCAGTGTTACACACTATGTACATGATTAATATATTCCTTATTAATCTATGTCTTTCTGTATTTATGTACAAGAAATCTTAACTATACTGTTAGAAACATTCAAATCTTGTTTTCGCATGCAATGACTACATAAATTCTTAATGAATTAATGTTGTCAAAACACGTAACTAAATACCAGGATGTTTGTTGCTTATGAATTAAGAATTAATAGGAGCTATGTATTAAGAGTTAACGAACTTAAAAGAGCAGTTAAAATACATGTTTAATTCATTGCACATAATAAAATGACAATTAATCTTAAAAGATGCAATTTATTTTCAAATAAAAGCATATTTGTTTCATAGCATTAGTATTGGGCGTTTCTTAGTGACGAAGAGAATAACCAATCAGTGTTTGAGGAAATTACAAATATACAATCAATTTATGTCTACATTTCTGCCCTTTCTACATTGAGAGAAAATTATATAATATGGATAAGAATATTTTCATTAATATAATTATTACATATGCTTATAATGAGTTATTACCTCGACAAATTTAAAAAATTGTAAAGCTGTAAACAAAATAATTTGAATAACACATATTGGCGCGGGGAAATATAAAGTGTTTATGAGTCTATAAAGTGAAAATGTCCATATCAAAATATGCATTCTAACAAATAATGAATGTTTTCTAGTAGTGCTGGGGATAACAAACATAGCATATTACTGAACTGATTTTCCTCCCATATTTAATACTAGAAAAAATGAAATATCTTTTCAATGATGTTTTTTGAAACTTATGTTATATTTTGACCCTTTTTTGTCAGCAGATAAATTTAAAGAAATTTTATAATATGCCATTTTAATTTTTTTTGTTGTTCAGTAATGTACATATATTATACAAAGAGATCAATCATGATTCGTTTTAGAAACAAGTTTGAAAAACGAACTCGTGGAATGGAATATTTTCAAGGCATTTCTGTCATTTTTTTTAAAAAAACATATTCTTTTGTTTCATATTCTAAAACATATTCTACCTATTAAATTTTTTAAAAAAGACTATAAAATTGGAACTTATTCCGAAATTTATGCTTAAAATAGCAATATTTTATCAACTATTTAATTCTCACAGGATAAAATATTAATCATAATCTTGCAATATACTTTTTAAAAGGAAATTTTATAATGAATTAAAACAAAGATTTCAGATATTGGACTTAAATTCATGACATTACTTAAAATTTACATTCGATGTTCAGAGCCAAATCGATGTTCTGAAAGCTCGTATGGCAAGTTGTTACTGCAAGCATCCTCGGAGCAGTCTGTAGAAATTCAGTTAAATTGTAATGCATACATAATACATGATGTGTAATAAAAGCATGGCGGATTTTAAATTTCCAGTTTTCTTTTATTATATATTTCAGAGTATTATGTGCAGCCTATCTTTAAAAAAAGGATGAAACTATCTGAACTATCTTAACAGAAAAAAAAGTTGTGTAATAAGAAAATTCATTTTGCTTCGGATTATTCATCTAAAAAGTTTCATTTCACTCAATTAGCAATTTATTGGACAGTTTATTTTACCTCTGAAATAGACATTTGGAAAGGGAAAAATCTTAAACGGATGAAATCTATAAAACTCTTTGTCTTCAGAAAATTTTTGAATGAAAAGTAAGAAAGAAATTAAGCAAACCTAACTAAAATTATCCTAGTTTATTTTTTATTTTCAAAGGATGTCTTCTAGTTAGAAATGATTGCATGAACGTAAATAACCATATTAATTTAATTACTTTCTTTTAGGAAAACAGCGTTTTTGAATATATATATATATCGCCTTGAGTAGCGGAATCTTTAGCTTTGATTGTTCGTTTCGAACTTTTTGTAATGAAAGATACATACTCAATAAGAGTATAAAAATATTAAGAAGAAAACTGAAGTTAAAAATAATTGCACTAATAATGATTCTGTTGTTGTAGTCTCCGACTGCACTTGTCATAGACAGGCCCATTTGACTAAGTGAATTTAAGCCGAAGTTTTAATTCCTCTTGTTTTTAGGTAGCGCCATCTAGAATCGGGAGTAGAGTTTAGCTACTTACGCATCACTTTCACTTGCACAGCCTCTTTTCACAGGGGGACACATTCACGAATCTCACAGATGGAAGAAGAAGAACAACAACGCCCGAACAAGGACTCGAATCCGGGACGCCCAGATCACGGGGAAATACGTTACCCCTATGGCCGGACTTCGACAATATTGACTCTAATTAAACCTAATTCATTTTAATTTAAAACTTTTCAAACGATGTCTTTTTTCATGTTTCTTTCTTGATGAGAAACGAATGTAATTTTGTTTGAATGTATATTTTTATGTTATTACTAAAATTTTAGCATATAATGAATTAAGACTGATAATTTACAGCTTTTAATTCAATATTAGGTTTTGTCAGTGTTTTATGACTCAGTGTACCATTTTTAAATTAATAATATGTCTTTTAATGTTTTATAGATTGTTTGCTTTTTCTGTGTTTGATTAGCGTTTTACGTCAAAAATTGTTATAATTGAACTTTTTGTGATATATTTCTAAAATATGAAAAATAAACATAAATTGAAATAACTTCTTATTTCTCTTCCATAGCTCTTATCAGAATAGATTTTTCGCACATTTAAAACAGAAAAATGGTTATTGTACTTTTCATTACTGCCATTTCTTTATAACCAATCATTGATTTTTCTTTGGAAATTCTGGAATTTATAGTTTGATATGGAAATAACGATAATATCGAGTAATACTTTTACGAACCTGTAATTTCACTTCCCAGCGCAATTAGTGTCATCATGAGAAAGAATGATTTACAGTATATAGTATTGGAGGCTTGTCGGATGATGCATTAGTGATCTGAGAGCTTGACGAAAAACTAGGTGCCCATTTGGTAACGAATTTGGCCACAAAATGGATACTACTCGAAGCATCGAGAATTTTCTCGGTGCTTCTAGCCCCACATACCAGAAACTATAAAAGTCTGCCTCTCTCAAGCTTAAGAGTTCTGGCGAGTAGTCCTAAAATGAGGTCTTAATTTGATGATGGTGAATAGCAGTTGGAATCGATGTTAAAAACAAGCCTTAGAGAGGATAGCGAAGCAGTGGCGGAGCCAAGCTCAACTGAGCTGTGTGCCTTGTTGTCTATTGAAGAAACAGCTTCGAGTACTGTAGCCAGTCTTGTGGTAGTTATACAACTAAGCGAGGGGCAGTGAGAAGTTACAGCCATCTAGAGAAACCATAGTGAAGCTCCGAGGATCCCCTCTTCTGCTGAATCCTGTTTGACTACTTTGTGTGCAGTGCACATTGTTACTACTGTATTCTGTCTTGTGTTCGTCTTCACTGTACATATTTTTCCACTGTAAATGTATATTGTCTTTTTGCTGTACAGTACTGCTGTATTCTGTCTTGTGTTCGTCTTCACTATACATATTTTTCGACTGTAAATGTATGTAGTCTTTTTGCTGTACAGTACTGCTGTATTCTGCCTTGTGTTCGTCTTCACTGTGTATATTTTTCAACTGTAAATGTATATTGTCTTTTTGCTGTCCTGTCTTCGTGTAAATTAATGTCGTCGTTGCGTTTCTTACTGCAGACTGCTGATCATCGTGATTTGACACCATACATTCACTATACAAATAAACGACCCTGAAGAAAGGAAAATCCATTACAAAAATTTTTTTGAACCTGTTCGTATTACTCCCACCAGCGATGTTTTTAATAAACCGGTTCTTGTTTAATTAGAGAAATTATCAAGAAAAGACAAAACAATTTATTCAAATAGAAAAAGTATGAAGATTTGAGATACCAGTGCTCAGGATAACTTATGTATCCAACATTGTATTATTTTAATCATCCCTCGTTTCAATACAGATGAGCGATTTTATCATAAATTGAATCCTAGAAATACTGAATTCAAATAAATGTCGTTACTTAATTCAAACAAATGTCATCAAAACCGAATTAAGTTGAAAGGTAAACATGATTTTATGTTGAAACAAATTATAGAATTCAATCAACCTATTCTAAATTGTATTAAGTTGAAATACAAGCATTGTTTCGTATTTATATGAGTTTTTAAATGTGTTCTTCGAGGATAGGGGACTTTTTTATTAAAAATTTTTGAATTATTTTGATGTCTTAAATAAAAGACTTTTCTATATTTTAGTCTTTTTTATTAAAGACTTTTTAAAGATTTTCATTAAAAAGTTTTAATTTAATTTCCTTCTATGTTCGCATCAAGTAATTGAAAAAAATGTAAATCCTATTCAATGTATAAAAGTAATATTACATATTTTGCTCTATAAAAATGTTTTGAATAACTTTATTTTAACTTTTATTTCTAATTAGTGCATCAGATTTGAGAACTTCTCTAGTGTTTTTACCTCTAAACAATTAGGAATTTTTAATTCTTCGCGTGATTATTTCAAAAATTGACAAACATTCCTTTCACTTCATACATCTGATTCAATTATTAAAACTGATGTCATTATTTGAGATATCATTTCAAATTCTCTTGTACCAGACATAATCCATTAAAATATCTCTTACTTGGAGAAAAAAATAACTTTTCTCGTTTGAAATATATTTCACACAGAAAAATGAGTAATGCTGCTTTCTGAAAGTTGAAGTATGTGTTCGGGTATCTTTCCAAACACACATCTCTTTATATTTTGGGTCAAGACTAAAAAATATGTTTGAAGAACTCTAATGCGGGATATTATTTATGAGATGATGGTTTCTTCCTACTATAGTTCGAGCTATTTTGCATAAAATAAATCGAAAATGCTTAAGTTCTTAAATAGACGAATACGTCATCGTCAAAATATTTTCAGATTATTTCCAAAAATAGTTTAATATTTTCTTTTCCAAAAATATCCTGAAATCAAAATGTGAAATTCTTTTCTAAAACGAGAAGTTATTGATATATATTTGGCAGGTATAGGAAAAAAGCTGTTATTTTTTTTAACCAATTTCATTAATTTTAAAATCTTTTCATTAAAAATCATATAAAATGGGATTGGGCTACAACATATCCCTCTAGACTTGAGTATTAAACTGTTTATATATCATAATAAGTAAAATCTCATGATTCCTAAATAAAAGGCATGCAATATGTATATATATATTTGCATCTTTTTGAAAGATTCCCATTCGTCCAACATGATATAAAGACACTGCAGAATAGGCGATATGCAAAAAGGATTATTTCCTTCACTACTCATATTTTCAAAAAATCCATTACATAATAGAACTATATTATTTATGTTTTTTGCATTGCACTCAAAGCAAGAGCTTCATAAAAAGTTTTGATACGAAACAAATTTTAAAAATTCAAAACTTTGAGATAATATATAATTTGACCTACCTATGCTAATAGAAAATGTGTGTTGGTGTCTTCCATAGACCACACAATTAGATATAGAATGACTAAACGTGACAATTATATAATTTTGAAGGAGACATAATTTGGAGAAGGAGACCAATTGTTTAAATTTTATTAATAAATTCATCAAAAATTAGATATTCTCGATCATATCTTTCTAAATTATTATAATGCAAGTATTTTTATACCGTTTGAAATTCAAGAAACTGTATTTGTGATGATGCATTTTTTGTATACATTTGTTTGAATTAATTTTAAAAAGTATTTTAGGCATATCTTGTAATTCATTACCTTGATGAATTTGGAACTCAAATTGTTTACTTCTTTGAAATTTATATTAAATCTTTGTTTTTTTTTTGTATTATTGTTGATGTTCAAGATATGGACATTAAACATATTTTCATATTCAGTGATCTTTATTGTAAACAAAGCCTATAGTAAAATTTATGAAATTTTCTTACACTTGTAATTCAAGTTTTCAACTGAAGAATAACTAATGTTTTAAAAAGAAGAGATTTAAGCACTATCACTATTTTCTGTGACATAATTATATGCATAAATATATCAACAATATTTTAAAATAACTTTTCATTGAGGCTTTCTTTTATCATTACTTTCTTTACTATAGTTAACTCAATTTAATAAATTATTCTAACTACAAGTTTTGAAAACATTACTCATTGTGGTGCTGCAACACAGTCGATTAAAATTTTTTTCCTCAAATTTTTGGTTTCCCACATTAAATGTCAAGATCTTACTTAAATAAAATTTATAAAACTTTTAAATATGAGTAAATGTTAAGTATTTTAACCATTTTCCCATAAATTTTATTTTTAAACGTAAAAACGTTACAGATTGCAATAAGGTGTCGTAAACAATTCACTCACGGTCATTTTCCATATCTATTGCATAAAAATATATTTGCAAATGGATACAGATAAAATAATTCCTTCTCTTGGAGGAAATCTCTCTTCTGTAAAATATATCCATGAAAAGTTCGAATAAGAAAATATAAAAAAAAAAGAATTTGTAATCATAATAAAGTCGACACGTTAAAAGTAGAACTACGGAAACATATGTTGAAAAATAAATTTATATTTAAGAAAAAAAACTTTAAAAATGTGTCTAAACTTTAAACTATACTATAAAAAATTTCACTTAAAGACAAAATGTCAAGTGTTTTCATATATATTTTATTTAAAATACATTTTTATTGAGAAATAAATAAAGTCCATCTCCACATTTTCCGATAAAGTATCAAAATTATTTTATTCATAATCTAATGCTATAAAAATATCCCTGCGTTTTCAAAGTATAAACGACCCAGAGTTCACGCAAAAAAGAGCTGTTAGCTTATGGTCGTGTGGCCAAAGCCCTGTTGGGACTCGATTATAGAAAAAGTGAGTTTGTATGTACCTAAACTTCTTCCTAGAGAAATCTGGAAAATTGCTCAGGTTTTCTCATCTTGTTTTCAGCTGCATATTTAATAAGTATCCAAGAAGCAAGAACTCATTTTTTCTCTTTATTCATCGCTTAACTTTTAGCAATCGCGCCGACAAATAGTGAGCATAGATTTTTTCTTCAACCGCTTCCGAAAATGATCAATGATCATTTTATTTGCTATTTATAAAACACAACTAAATTATTAGTTTTTTTTCTGACATACACCGTGTATTTCAGTTTATTTCCTAAGTATACGGAATTGTATTTTTACGTTTTCTTAAAAACATTTTCCTTTACTGTGCAAAATATCTTGTATATTTATTGTCAGAAATTTGAGAATTTGAATCTGTATTGCTTTTTTCTGCATTGTCAATGTTGGAGAAAACAAAATCATTGCGATTTAAAAAATAAAAGATTTTAAGAAATAAAAAAAATGTCTTGTACAATATCTAATATTCCTTATACCTATTAAATACCTAAATAAAATATTTCTTCCTTTTGAAGCGATTTAGTCCAAATATTGACACACATGCAACATTTAGCATCAGGATTACAAACTAAAACTACTTCTTTTGTAACTCCTCCTGAAACTTAAAAAAAATATATGCCTAAATTGAAATTAAGCCTTAGCTGAAGAGTCTTTGCGTCAAATACCAATAAATTAATATGCTAACCGATTAAAGAAAGATATGAAGATGTGTAAGAAAGGTTACCCCATTTTCAAATGCTTGATTTAAAACAATATCTTTGTTCCTGAAGGGTTTATTCATTTTTCGTTATATAATAGATTTTTTCATGTCAACACAAAGAACAATTACCTGATTTCTTAGTTCGCTCCTCAAATTGACCATAGGATGAAAGAGGTGTATGCAATACTTTCCAATGATATGAATACATTAAGGAAGGGTATGTAAACATCAAATATTTCCAATGCCCTGAGCATCCTTACGTTGAAACCAAAACTACCATAATTAAGGCGTTTCAGAGCTCATATGTGAAAATTGGAATCGCCACGCCACAACTGTTATTAAGCATGGAAAATGTACCTCACATATTCTACAGAATATTTGGTTGTAACAAAGAGTCTACAATGCTTACCAGATGTTTTTTATTCTCCGTGTTTTTACCCACGTTTTAAATCTTTTACTAATTTCACTTTTCATTTTGCTATAATTATCACATTTCTTAATTTAGTATTAATAATTATTTGCTAAATTTCTTCATACATTATTATTAATTATTTACTATATTTCTCCATTTATTATTATTAATTATTTGCCGCTTTTCTTAATGCATTATTATTAATTATTTACTATATTCATTTATTATTATTAATTATTTGCATATTCTTTGATAAAATATTACTAACTATCTGCTGTACTGCTTCATCTATTATTAAATATTTGCTTTATTTATTCAGTTCTTTTCTCTTTTTGAAAGTTTTGTGTATTCTATATTTTCTTCAATGAAATATGTCTTCTAATAAAGAATTTGATTAACAATCTGAATAAGTAAAAAAACTTTTAAATTCTTCAGAAGTAATAATTACCTTTACTAAAAACATTTTCTTTTGTTTCTCGATCGAACGACTATAACCTTCTTGGGACATTGACCTCAGAAACTGAAGCCATATATCTAGAGACACCGTCCTAAGGAAATTTGTGAAATTGCTTAGATGTGATCTCCTCCTCCTGTTTGCAGCTGCATATTTAATGGATTTCGGAAAACGAAGAATCCTGGAACTTCTTTATTTCGCTTTTATCCCCAAAACAAGAAAAATAAAATTGAAAAAAAAAAAAAAAAAAAAAAAAATTGACACTCATTTTTTTAATTTACCATTTTCATTCGAGAGTTATTCGAATATTTTCTTTCTTATTCCATGCAATTTAGAAAAAGTTTTTCCTAACTTTCCCTTTAGTAGATTTTATAGATTTTAAACACATTTTACAATTTTTCAGAAATTACTGTTCAGTTTTAATTTAAAAACATGTAACAAAGAATTGCCATACTGAAATGTCAATTTAATCAAGGTATTTAATTAAAATAATAAAATCAAAAAATTATTTAAATAAAGTACCATTGAAACAAAGAAGCAGATTGATTAAAAGTTAACTTCAAAATTGGAGTAATATTAACAGTGTAATTTATTATATTCAATATATAACCTCAAATTTCCTATTAAGACCCCATATGTATATATATGAAGACTATTCATAATGAATTAATTAAATTTAAGTGCAGTCATGATCATTTATCATCAAAATGAATTTATAAATATCCTAACCTGCTTTTCCAATGAGCGCATAAATTGTTTTAAAATAAGTAACTCCGTCGATTAATAACTGGTGTTATCTGCCACTTTACTGAGAATATAATTGGATTATTCAGAATCGAAAATCTTTATTAGATTCCAGTATACTTTAAACAAACCTTAATTAATAAGTTGAAGTTAAAAATTAAAAACATCAGAAGTTAACAGAGATCTGTTTATTAATTGGAGAGTAAATAGTGTGTTAGGTATTTGAAAATAGGATAATGTTCGTTTTCAAATGCATTCATTAGTTTGACTTAACTCATAACTTTAGACATTATGCATTAAATGTATTTTAGAAATACTCTAAGACAAAACTCGAATTTTAAATTACTTAGGGTTAACATTATTCATATGTTTAATTAAAGGCATTATAGTGTCTAGTATTTCTAATCATTTTAAATTAAAGTATCTACTTGTTATTAAAATTCCACTTCATAAAATCAAAGAATTGTATGTTTCCACAAAATTTTAGTTGATATTAGCAACCTAAATTATAGCAAATATAGAGTGATTATATGTAGGTACTGTGATTATTGAAAATAAATGGTGCGATTATTGAAAATAAAGTATTCATTTTTGCTTACATTATAAAAATGAATAAATGAGTTTTTAAAGTTTGCTGGATTGCAGAATAAATACTATGTTAGTTATTAGAAACTAAGGCAGTCTTGCGTTTTCTAATACTTTTATTAGGTTAACTTAAACAATATGACTTTAGACAATATGCGTTAAATATATTACAGAAACATTGTTAGGAAAATCCCCAAATTTAATCCATTTAAGTTTAACAGTTATATATTTTAATTATAGGCATTAAAATGTCACGAAATTTACTCATTTTGTACTAAACTTAATTTGTTATCTTATTATTTCATAATAAGATATATATGTTTCTAAAAATTTTAGTTGATACTAGCAACAAAAATTATACTATTCATATAGTATGATTATATGTGAAAATAGAGAACAGTTTTAATTTTTTTAAATGATTCAATTTTGCTTATATCATAAAAAAATGAAGAAGAAAATGAGCTTTAAAAGTGTTTTCTAAATTATGTTCATAATAAAAAATTTTGATACACTTAACTAAAGAATATTAATGCCGAGAAATTGCTCAAAAAAAAAACAGCTGGAGAGGTACCACGAATTTTTCCCACGTAATCAAAACGAAAGTGTAATCTCTCTACTTCCCCATATATGAAACTATGAACCCTTATCGGGACTGTGAACACCCGTTAACTCAGACTTTTATTTTCTGGTTTCTGTAAGTGAGGCATTTGCGCTTCGTAGTAAAAATAAAGAAAACCATTATATATTTTCAGCATTGACTTTTTTACTGTTGACTCTTTTTAATTTTGGAGGAACTTGTAACGAAAGCCGCGTTTAGCAAATTTTAATGTCATCGATTTTTTCATTTTTTTTCCTTTGATTTATATTTGAAACTGTAGACATTTCAGTAATTCTGCTAATGGAGTTTTTGGTATCTGAACAAGAGACTTTTTGAGCTGCTTGGTTGTCGTGGCATTTTTAATACACTTTGTGCAAGAATAGTTTGCATAAAATGCTCTTTGTACAACGGAAGCTTATGTTATGCAAGGAGTAGGATTTTGAGCGACAACCCTACGCCTAGCTTCAGGATAGGATAAATTTTCTTTGACTTTAAGAGTTGTAATCTGTTTTTCCTTTTGCCATCGTGAACAGGATAGAGAAAGCAAGGCATGCGATTGCCACCACAGTTCACGCGCTTTTCAACTGTGTCACGTTGCTATCATGTCCTTTTTCTGCACATCGAACAAAAGTGAGTACCCCGCGGCAGTTTGCCTTTGAATGGACAAAACTCTGGCACTTAAAGAATCTGTGGGGATTCGTGATGTACGACATTACCTGTTCAATGTCTTACCGTTTAATCGATGCTACTTCGCCAACAGTTGCGGTGACGGCCTTCTGAACAAGAAATGGCGATACAGTTTCAAATGTTTCATTTTTTTCAGAAACACGTTCAAAAGTTGTATGAATTGCAACAATGCGATGCTCAGTGAAGGGACCACATTTGGAAGGGCCCATACGATGTAAAAAAGAATTCGGGCCCGACGGCACCACCCATCATGGAGTCCAACAAGGGAAGGCAATTACCGGCTCTGCTCGTTTCCAACCTCGGCATACATCTTAGTTAGAATCTATACGCAGAGAGTTACCCCCGGGGACAGTGAACACCCTTAACGCCAAGCCCAAGGAGCAACCCCTTCGCTTGATCCCTAGCAGACTAGCTACTCAGGTGACTAGGTACCAGCCGATTGATACACTGGGCACCGCCCGTCTAATGGGTCGCCACACACGCCAAACACGTGGGGGCATTTGCTATCCATGAGAAGAAGGAAGCAGAAAGAGCGACGAGAGCTTCTTATGGAGAGCTCCCACAAGGGAAAGAAAAAAGGTGTCAGCAGAAGGCGGAGAGGAGATTGAATTGGAATTGAGTAAAGATCCCTGGGTACCTCGGGAATGGGACACCCATACCCACCTAAAGAAGATGGGCCCCTGAGGGGTTAAAAGATAAATGACAAGGATATCAATAATGAAAATAAGGTATGCAAAATCCTAACAGTTTTTAAATGGTTAAATGATAAGATACATAAGTTCAGACAATAGAATAAATTACTTTGATGACATATTTTAAACCCTAATTAATCAGGGAGCTCAGAACAATAAATTCTGCTTCAGTCTAAAACTAGATGAAGGTAACGCAAATTAATAGCATTCTATTGCATTTTATAGATTATTTTGTGATGTAAAATTATGTTTTTATAAATATTAGTAAGGAATTTTTTCCTTTAGTTAAAATGATAGAATCATCAAATTTCAAAAAAAAATTAAAATCGCATTTAAATACATATTACCTTGAAATACATTTCACTATTCAGAACAATTTTAATAGTTTCTGCACTAAGATATCAAATACAGTTGAGATTATTTCAAAACTACATGTCGACAAAAACCTTACAATGTATAATATAACTCGAAAGGCGTTTTCCTACTTCAAACCTCCCTATATTCCTACTAGTAAATTTAATTAAGGTATACGTACACACTTGAAACTTCGAAAATCTTTCAAAATATCGAATACTTTATTATTGCTTTAAAATGTTCTCTGAACCTTTAGCTTCCAAACTATTCCAAGATGTTGTCAATATTCGGAATATTTCTCGAGTTATAAAAATTTTCCTGGATGTATTTTTACTAAAAACTCTTGTTTCGGTTCTTTCAATTTCACTTTATGAAGAATATTTTCTCAAAACGTTGCTTCATTCAAAAAATCATAACTCAACAAAAAAATTACCAAATACAATTATTTATTTATCAAAATAATACGTATGTTTTGGACCTCAATCAAAGATATACCTATAGAAATAAGTTTTTAATAGCTATTTAAATGTTAAAATGACAGAAAAATTCTCGCTTTTTCTATTTATCTTTTATAAAAAAAATGTTTAAAAAACTATATATATTTATATTTGATTGAGACTGACATCCTGAAGATTAATATTAGGCATCGTTTCCAACTAGAATTGTGTGTCTGAATTGGAATTTAAGATATATTCAAAAATTAGTGTAATATAGTTTTTTCTCACTGGAATGAGTTTAAACATATATTAATGAGCTACAGTGAGAAAATTGGATTTTCGAAGTTAAAATTTTAAAGAGAAACCTTCTAGCATGTACGTTCAACTTTATGCCTATAAATATCATTTGACATTTATTCATAACATTATATCGCTAATGCGATTATTTTAGTTTAATTCAGATTGTGGTTAAATAATTGTGAATATATTTTGTGCGTTTCTTTTATAATTTGCTTAAGACATGTGTTACCATATAATGTGTTTTAATACTACACTACAATTAGAGTAGCAGAATATTAACTACTTGAATGTCCAGAAATATACTATAAGCAACTAGTTAAGGGAAGATCCCTAGCTGCAAAGAAAACCCTTCTGTAAAGAAAATAAATAAACATTCCAACATTCTCTACGTGGTAATTGTGCAGAGATTTTATCAAGGATTGACACTAAAGAGACAAGTGGTTTTCAACTGATATCCAGTTTTTATTTCGAGAATTTCATATAAAGTATACATAGATATTTTCAAATAGTTCTAAAAACAACGGCGAGAAACTATATAGAAAATTTGTCTATTAAATGTATTTTAATATAGTAATAACAATTCATTCAACTTCTTGATTAAAACAACAAATTTAATAATTCTAATCTTATAGGATTGTCATATTCAACCTTTTATTGGGAAGGGGAAATTTTAAGACAACTGGGGAGGTGCGATTTACAAGACCACATTTCATTTACACTCAAATTAAATATTCTAATAAATGTATTAGTATTAAAAATGCTAATATATTTTGCAAATAATTTCTAGATATATAGATATATTTTAGAAATTTATCAAAATTTTTTCATTCAAATGAAAAATGCGTCAGAACATACATTTTCTTCTCAAATTACAAGCTACAATAAATTCTTGAAGAAAAAACCTTTTACTTTTACATCCTATTTATTTTCTCAGTATATAAATGTATATAAAAACAATTTAATATGAAATTCAAAAATATTATAAAAATAAAAAAATTGACAACGGGTTAAAAAATTGGCACGTTTTTATTGGCTAGAGTGACTTTCATAACATGGTTTTTTAGGGCATTTTAAATATACAGGTTAAGAGCTACTATAAACATCAACCTATAAATTATGTATATATTTCTCTTGGTATATTAATATATTTCATTATTTTTTAAGTACATCGTCACTAGAAAAACTAATTACATTTGAAAAGAATATTATAATCAGTGAATACGAACTTCTGTCGGAAAAACACTTCAGTAAAAATATCCTTATAACTAAAATCTCTTTCTGCTTCATTTAAAATTGTCTGGAGCACTGCTTCATAATTGGATCAGTAAATTGGATGATATTTTGAGATTTAAGTTTTAGTGCCATCTGCTAAGCCTTGTTTATCACTTGGACAATAACAGGGAAATGCGTTTTAGAGACCAAGTTTAAAGAAAAAACTGAATTATTTTAAAAAGCATCCCCTGAAAGTGGTTGAAAAAGGGTACATGTATTGAAGGTCACAACCACGGAAGCTACAGGGTAACTCCATTCAATTGAATTAAAAATAGAATAGGAGTGATCGGAAGTCCATCGCTAGCTATCTCACAGACCGCTTGTCCCTATTTCAGAGATGAAATGATTCCCTATGGTTTGCATTATATACGAATTAAATGTACACCTGCATTAATATGTAATGTATAGTAATATATTCGTTTCAGTGAGAGTGGAAGGACAATCCATACAACTGCTTCAAGGGAAGGCAACGACCCCTTATTAATTTCAAAAAGAGTTCCGACGTTGCATCTTGTAAATATGCAAAAAAATTTTTAAAGGATTTGACCCTAAAGACACAAGTGGATTGTGTCAATTGTTGTTTCATGGAATAGTTCTATAATATAAAAAGAGATCTCAAATTACTCTGAAAACAGTTATAAAAAATTAAATAGCAGATTCATTCAGTAAAAATATATTAATATAACAATAATCGTTTTTCTTCGTGCTTCAAACAACATTCTGAAAAATTCTCTGCCAAGAATATTATCAAATGATCTTAATGGTTAGCTATTATCTACACAACAAATGAATAATTAATATTCATTCTACTTCCATTTACTTCTTGATCATTCTGTGTTTAGCCATGTGTAATAAGAGCTTTTAGAAAAAGCTAAAAAGAGTGTATTAAACTTCAATAATAAAGTTATATCATCTTAGAGAATCTGAAAATGTATGCAATCGAAGATAGAAAATGCAAACTACCAAACATGTGCGATTCACATATATACTAGATTCCTTATTAATATTTAAGTATGTTGAACAAAACGATCTCGCACACCTTGAGAAAAATTTTGTGGAGCAATATTTATAAAATTCCACAAGTTGAAGAAAATGCAACAGCTAATTAAGAATTATAAATAATAGTATTGAGAAAACATTGTTTAAATCCTCAAAAAAAAAAAAAAAAAACTTTCGAACACCTGCAATATTTTGAATGAAGGAAATTTATGCATTGCAAATACCAAATGAGCAAACAGAATTAATTGTGTAGAAAAACATTATATCACAAACGCAAATGCCGTAAAACAACGCTAATCACATTTTATCCTCAACACTAACTGAAGATTTGAGGATTTGTCCTTCAAGACATTTAACGGTTAGTTGGGGAAATATTATTACGTTTATAACTTAGAAAAATTTCCCCCTTTGCGTGTCTTGGACGTTAAAGCTGCATGTCCACAAATCATACTTTCCGCTATATCTAAGACAAAAATAAAAATTACTTATCTTTTATGATAACGACCCAATAAGAAAACCTTGCTGTATATGGGCCCTCCTGCAATTTCTGCTACCATTAATCACAAAATAAATGAGTCGAGATTATTGGATGCATTCTTTACTTTTTCTTTGAGTAAAGATATAATATATACATTCTCATCCCGAAATGATGTTTATAATATTTCACAGAATATTTACTTTGTTTTTAATATTTTTATTTTAAGTAGCTTCAAAAAATATATATTCTTTATACAAATTTCATTCACCATTTTAAGTGGCATTTAACACTTTGCAGTGGAATGTCTACTTTCAGCCGTCATTCAAGACGTTGCTTCGTGTTGACGTTTTATCACCATGTGAGAACATGATGTTTTGGTTAGGGAATTTTGAAGCTCGAAATCGCGCAGACAATGAATAAGGCTTAAATAGAAATGTTTATTTTCATCATTACATTGAGACTTCTCAATAATCACTGACTGAATTATTAGAACTGAAATTATTAGAAAGTATTTTAAAATTATCATCATTATAATCGATTACTTTATTCCTTTGCACTTTAATTAAGAATAACTGCATCTGTTAAGGAAGATTACATTTCAATTAGAAATGCTGGGAAAGAAAAAAAAATTAATTTGGATAGCGAAAGCTCAAAATAATTTCGTTTTCATTAATTATGGTGAGCCCGATTCTTCCTCTAATAAAATTAAAAGAAAATTATTCCTTTGTTTTCGGTGAAGACCTTGACATTTCGCAATGTTCTAATTACTGATTTGACAATCAAGGCCATGAATACTTTTATTAATGTGACAGAAAAGCTGCCTGTTTTTAAATGATTAATTACTCAGTCTCCATAAGAATCAATTGACTGCTATTTACAAAACTAAAATCATTTGTTTGTTTTAAATTGTATCAATACTAGTTAAAGTTGACAGTTAATCAATGAATGCAATATTTTATTCAACAGTTCAAGGTTTGAAAATAATGCGGCAGGCACTTGAAGGTTTCGGTCTCATTTTAATAAAAAAAAGCAATATATTAATGTAAAAAAAGAATTATTTCCCAATTTTCAAGTTATCATGTAAGAAATGTATTATTTAATAAGATATTATTTGGCTTAATTAATTTAATGTTAAACCGGCTTGAAATAATCACGAGACTTTTCTATCGGTCCATATCCCTCTCTACTTATATATTGGTAATTCTATTAACTTACATTTTCACTTTTTCCTGCAGGCACACAAAGTTTTTGTGCTTCACTAATTTTAAAATGAAAACAAAACATATAAATGAAAAAAAGCATCGTTTTTCTAAATACCGACGTATGCATAATTTGACAATCTCATGATTGTTTTAAACCAGTTTAAACTGGTTGAAGATTTAAATTAAGACAACTTGTAAGAATTCAGAGAATGAATAATTTGGAAATCAAACTGTAATTTTAGCTGGCGATAAATTGCCAAATGAGACAACCGTCTGCATTATTTCTAATAAACCTATTTTATTTAGTAGAAATTATTCCTGAATCATTAATCTTTATTTAATAGACAAACAATATTTTAACTTGTCTGGTTTAATTTTTACAAAAAACCTTGTTCCAGTTATGCAATAAAACTGATTTTCGAGGAAAAAGCTACAACAGCAGATAATAGATAATTCAAAAGCTATACAGTGAAAGCCGACTCCACCCCCCCAAAAAAACAACTAACAGACCATAAATATTCCAAAAGTTATATGAAACCAGACTACAAAATAAAAAAGCTGTAAACTGCCAATTTCTTGACTACGCATTTCGATGCTTCAACAATTTCTGGCCTCCAAATTGCTTCAAAAACTTCAAACCAAAGCATCATGTTCTTGCATGATAAAAAACGACTTGAAACTATTTCGAATGAAAAGCTTATTGAACTTTGATGCACTAAAAATTCTCATAAATCTTTTTCTTAGAATTTATTTACTTTTTAGAACTGTCGTTTTTATTTTTATATTGTCCGTCATTCTATTTTCCCATCATATAGTTATTGAAGGAATGTACTGGCGAATATGAGAGAATTTTAATGTTTTTCAATAATATGGCGATTTGAGTCAAAAAAATGTTTTGATTCCTATAGGATTTATGAGAGATTTCAAAAAATAATCATAGAGAGATTATGGAGAATTTAAATATTAAATGAAATTTCAATATCAAATACTGTTATAAAAATAATAAATAATAAATAAATAGGACATATTTAAATTATCACACCTGCAGATTTTATATGTCTATTTAACTTTTCGAGGAACGATTATTTTTAACATTTTTGTCACGTGACTCGCCTATGATTCGCTCGTTTACTTTAATTAGTTTATGCTTGCAATATGATTATTATGTACTTTCTCTAAAACTGTTAAAACACAGAAAAGGATTCATTTAATAATATTAATTATTTTAATCTTTATTAATTCTATATGTATTTATTTAGAAACAATACGCGATAATATGTTAAACAGAATATAATTTTCTGTTAAATTCCGATTTTGCATGAAAGGGTATATCTTTTGAATAAAAAAGAATCGTATATTTAAAAAAAATTAGTTCACGAATAAAGTTTCAGTGCAGGTTTACTTTTAGTTTATGCAGATTCAAAATCAGCAAATTTAGTACAATGCAACAATAAGACCAAGTTCTAATGTAGGATGACACTTCTGAAATTCTTATTCTTTTAAAGAAAGTTTATTTGAATCAAGATTCTAATTTTTCTTCAACAGCTTTTATTGTCAAAGACATTTAGCATAATATTGGGATTTATTATCAGATTGCTGGAATTCGAACAGCAGATTCCTATGATCCAAATTAATTGCAACAAATTAATTGAGATAGTACTACTCCTAATCTAACCAGACACATTCCATTAAAGTAATGAATCTAATGGAGCGTTGAAACGTTTAGATAGACAATGCCCAAATATGTCATGGGGAGAGAGAATCCCAACTCGAATTAGTAGAATACATCGTTCGAAAGGGTGATGTGAAAATCTTAATTTGCTTAATTTGCGAAATGATTCGTGACACTTGAAAACTGATTGTCCTTAATGATTCAATAGGGCATAATTGACCATTTACAATTTTCCAATAATGAAAATTATTTATTTTACAACATAATTTGTCATTGGTTTTGAATCCGTTATTTATTATAATTCGGGAGTGATTTGTTTTTATTCTAGAAATTTTTTATTCAGAATATTTATTGCCCAATGTTTTACAGTAAATTTAACTATGTTCGGAATTAATTTTGTAAAAAAATGCTGTAAAAATGTAGTATTCTTGAATTTTTGTATGAAATGAATAGAGAAGCATCAAATATATAAAAATATGTCATAATGAAAGATTAAAAAGTGTTTTTTTATTTGAATTATTATTATTATTTTGGGCAAAAAAGTGGCTTTAAAGGGAAAAAACGTATTTTAAAAGTTTATTAAACGATTTGTCAATATGTTGCAAATAGTATAATAAATATATCTCCTAGTTCCTTAATTTAAAAGAAGAGCCCCCTTAATTCCAATCTTTAAGTATTGAGATTTAACTCATGAATTAAATAAGGTTTTAAATTTTTTAATATTGTAATGTACTGTAGAACATTTCTAAATAAAAGAAATGACTGTATCTCTCCATAGCTCATAAGTAGAAACAAAATTCCTCCATGAAGATTGTTTATGAATTACCAATATCTAATTTTTAAAAAAACATTTGATATGTTTGAAAAAAGTTAACTCTTCTACGTATTCATCTTCGCTAGAAATATAACTTGCATTATTATTTGATCAGTTAAAAGATAATTTTGTGAGATATTAGCATATTTCGAATGATACATAAAGCTAATTTTTGCTGTTACCGGCCTTACATTACTTCTCGATTATCATAAATACTTTAAATTGCATCAATTGAAGTGAAGATTAGTGTACCCTCCGAGTTTGTAGCCAATATAACAATGACACACTCTTCTAGCGACCCTAAGGCTTCTTTGTTTATTTATTTTAGCAATGGTTGAGTTGCACATAAAAAACAAGTATTTTATGAAAAATGTTAAATTAAAAATATCAATTAAAGATTTTAATTTTGTTCTTTATTATAATTAAGCGTTTTTTTACAACTAATAAGACACTCTAATTTTATTTTGAATGGAAATACGAACAGAAAATACTTATTCTTATTTAATTTTTCATTTTCAGTCTGCGCTTTAAGAAGTTGGTGATTTAAGAATTGTCATCCCCAAATTGTTAAGATAAACAGTGATAGTGATCTCAAAGATTAAAAAATAATACAAATCTTAGATTAAAATAAAAATTGCAATCCTTATCAATAAAAATAATGATTTAATACATGAAGTATTAACTATAACTGTTTAACATAAGTTTTTTTTTTATTTTGTCTGCCATCTTTATTGGCGTAATATGCCCAACATAATATAACCAATAAACTAAAATATTTAACCTTTTGATATGTTATGCAGCACAAAAAATCTTCTGTTAAATGTCATTTTTACTTCTTTAAATAGAAGATAACTGTCAGCGTCAGTCCAACTACATACTGGTAGTTAAGATGGAAATAATTTGCCATGATTTTAATAAAAATTGACCTAATTGTAATGAACTTTATGGTTGCGACGATGGTGATAAAAAAATTTTTATAAGTGGAGCCACTGAGCAGTAAAAAATTAATTATGACAAAAAAATATGGGTGATATGGAATTAAAGAAAATTCAATCTAATACCATTAGCTCAACAAACTCAACAACAAAATTCAGAGCTCAACAAACTTCATGACAAGGAGTATATTTGGTTGCTGGATGACAATGCAGCCTAGAAAGATTGTGAATATGAAAGGTTGTTGAAGTATTTCGCAACAATTAATTTGCCTTAAGCAGTGTTCACACGAGGCCAAAAGTTGCACGCAGTAGACAGCCACGAATACTTTAGGAAGAACACGTGATTTCAATAGGACTATGAAAAACAGTTTTTCTTTTGGAAGAAACATTTCCCATTATTGGGAAAACATTGCCTCAACTTCAATATTAAAACAATAATTAAGAGCAATTGTTGACTTCCCTCAAGAATTACTTTATAAGCATAAGTACAATATATAATAAGTATAGGAACAAACATAAGTACATATTTATAACCATAAGTATAGAGACAAGCTGTTGTGAAGAAAAAAATGTCTACCATAATAATGCTTCTTTTAAATTTACGGCAAGATACAAAATAGGAATTGTCGAGTACTACCAAGGAATTTCAGATCTTTAAATCTCGAATCTTTAAACCACAGTTTATATTATACAGTTGCAAGAATAAAATATTTTTAAGGGTAGTAATGCTAAAACCTCTGACAGAAAAAAAAAACTATATATTTTCAGGGGAATTCATCGAGTAAATCATGAAATTTTACCATATTCCCTGCACAATTTTTAGGGTTCCAAAACAATTCACATTGAAATATCATAAAAAAATCAAGGTGTTTATTTTAGAGCTGTTTGAAGTTTTCTGAATTCACTAGTGAAAAACAATAAAAAGTTGAATTAAAACTCCTTGGTAAAACCTTGATCACGCAATGTTTCAACTTTTAGAAAAACAAAATGTGAAAATAGGGATAACTAGAGATTTGAGCACTGCTTTAATGATCACAATTGAAAGACCATTTTCATTAAAAATGAATTAAATTACAAATTCAGAGACTACAGGAATTCAGTTTAATATTAGTCATATTTCAACAGCACGTACTGAGGGTCTTAAGTTGGATTTACACTCAACCATTTATAAAATTTCAAAATAAAGTTACGAATGGAGAAGAAAGATGCTATATGCGCTTAAGGAACTGACAATAGTAAGTGTTTGGCACTGTACGACAAGTACTTGCTGTTGTATAGTATCTGCATATGCGAGTTTTTCTAGTTATAACTGGCTGAATGTAGGGATTACTTTAGAGTGGAAAAAATTTAATTTGGATTTAATTCCGAGATAATGAATATTCAATAAAAAATTTCAAAGTTCGGATTCGAAATAATAAAATCTGAATAACTATTTTAAGTTTAATGTTTTCAGTATTACTACTGAAATTCATTTAAAAAAATGATCCATAATGTTTTCAAACTAAATTTCCCCATGAATTAAATTGCAGTTTTACATTACAAGCAAGATGTTTAAACTATAAATACACTATAGGGTTATAGAGAATAGGATAAAAGTAGAAGACTTTATAAAGCATTCATAGGAAAAAGATTAATCTTCTGTCATCTAAAAAAAATTTGGACCACCTTCCACGATAAGACGATAAACATAATTCCCTGATTTGAAAATCTAAAATGAATCAGATTTTAGTTTTACTAAGCAGTTCTTGATATTGAAATAGATTGCAATTATTTTTATATTATTAGTGTGAGAAACATAAAATTACAAACAATTATTCTAATTTAGAATCTAAATATGGGGAAAAGTAAATTTTTAGGTTATTTTGAAGGAAATATTAGAAAACTAAATAAAATAGTAAAAAATATAATAATTATCATATAAGAAAACTCTTTTTAATCATCTAATACAAAATCACTATAAATAAAAATTTTAAAAAATGCTAAGAAAAT
>JAPMOQ010015306.1:0-15445 GCA_026543055.1 Argiope trifasciata | reverse complement strand
CTAGCTGACCCGGCGAACTTTGTTCCGCCTTAATGGCAATAAATAAGCAGATTGTGTTTTTATTGGAAAAAATACAAAAAAAAAATTAAATAACTACATTAATCATTCATTATTATTTCTGTATTTTAGTACATAGGTTGCTCTTCACTTAAGTACCTTGTGATACACGACATTTTTTGTTTTATTATCAGACGCAAAAACAAATAACGCAGATGGTCTTCCGACCCGTGAACATGCCACGTATAATTGACCATGGGAAAAACATGAATGCTCTAGATTTAAACCACAAACTTTTAAGGATTGGCCTTGTGATTTGTTGATGGTCATGGCAAATGCAAGACGTATCGGAAATTGAAGTCTTTTAAATTCAAACGGCATATCGGTTGGGATCATCGGGATCCTCGGAATGAGAACTTCCTCACCTTTGAATTTTCCTGTCATTATCGTAGCGTAAATTACATTGTTCATCAATTTACTAACCAACAAACGCGTACCGTTGCACAGTTTTGGTTGGTTTATGTTTCGAAGCATGATTACTACGGAGCCAACCTTTAGGCGTAAATTGTGCGGTGGTAAGCCAGGCACGTCCAAAGAGTTTAAAAATTCAATTGGATAGTTGGTGGCTTCATCTTCATTTGTGACGCAGTCAATAGATTTGAATGAATGCATTGTTCCAATGATCTTATTTTGAATTATGTAGTTCAGGTCATCTACATCTTTATTCTTAGCCGCTAAAATTGCTCGCTCACTCAACCATTCATTATTTTTGTAGTTAGAAATAATATTTGGAAATACATTGTTGATAAGTTCGTCTTTTGATGAGACAAAATTACAGAAATTATTTGGAAATGATATTAATCCGCTCGATTCATCGACAGGTACTTGACCATTACCGATAGTCAGCAATTGCTCCGAGAAATCTTCAGCAGATGTATCATTAAGCAATGTAACTCTCATGTTTGTTGTCAGCTGCAGTTTCTTCACATAGCGCCATAGATTTGACGATTTGAGGCAAGCGTTTATTTCGTCGGCAGCCGTAGATCTGGGAATTACTGGCAGTATTTGGCGGAAATCGCCAGACAGTAAAATCATTGCTCCTCCAAAACATCTCGAGTCATTGCGTAAATCTTTTAATGTTCGGTTAAGTGCTTCTAATGCACGTTTATGCGCCATTGTGCATTCGTCCCAGATGATGATTTTCGATGCCGCTAAAACTTTGGCCATTGCTGAGTGTTTTTCAATATTACACGTTGGTTCTTCAATAGTTTGAAGATTTAACGGTAATTTGAATGCTGAATGAGCCGTACGGCATCCTTCTAACAATGTGGCTGCTATTCCAGAAGAAGCAACTGCAACCGCTATGTTGGATCTCGCCCGAACAGTTGCTAAAACTAATGACATAAGGAATGTCTTGCCAGTTCCACCAGGGGCATCTAGGAAATATAAACCATCATTTTAATCAGCGATTGCCTTCATTAAAGTATCATAAACTTCCTTTTGTTGGTAATTCAACAGGGGTACATTCCTTTGAACTACTAAATCTAATTCCTGTTGATCATATTCACGTTCCCGTTCCAATTCTCGATTAAATGCGCCATTCATTTCACGATTTGGCGCTGGCATTCCTACCCTGATTAATAAATTACCGCACATGAGGTAACACATATCTTCGATCAAGAGTAAAGCACGATTATGTATCTCCTCATTCATCTCAATATCGTGATTTCTAGAACTGACACAAATTTGATGTAAAATATCTTCTGACATACTATCCTTGTATTTATGCCACAGGTTACATGGGTTTGATGGAAAACATGTCGAAATTATGATAGCGAATAATGTTCGTATCTGACTTGGAGATGCAGAGATAATGGCTTCAGCGATTGTCGTATCCCAATGGGTATCGTTTTCTAATAAGTTCAATTCTTCACATGCAGCACGATATGTTGGGAATATTACACCATTAACAGTTCGTAGTGTCTCAAATGAAGTTGGCCCACGCACATTTTCCAGCAACAACCGCAAATAGAAACATTCATCATTCTTTGGATGAACTGTATACATACGACCAAGAGCATCAGTAGAACGCACATCTGGATACCCAGGAACCGCATCACCTTGCTTCCGTCTTTGAAAATTCTTGGATGAAGCATTCCAAGTATAATAACGTGGCATCTCCGAGTAAAGCAAAGTTCGTGCAAACTGATCGCTTTGGCAGATTGCAAAAAAACTGGTCAATGTAGTTGCTGGAGGTGTTTCAGCACGTTGCGTAGCATTCGAAGCCGTGAAATATACTCGTTGACCATTCTCCAGATGCACCGCCAAATGTATAACAGTAGGATGACGTTCGTGAATGGGAAATGCGAATATACGCCAAATCGCTTCATTACAGTTCACATAACGACCAACTTGATAGCGTGAAATTTCGTCGTTGGTATTCGAGGATTGCAATCCAAAAACCGCCATATCACTGCCTTTCGTGACATATTTGCAAATATATTTTATGGACTTAACTGAATTGCAGTATTCAACGTTGCAATGTGTCTTGAACGTTTTAGAAATAAGTGGCGAATATGGAACAATCCAACTGTTGTCGACAACGAAATCCATTCTTTTCACTTTCGTTGTGACAGTTCGACCGTTGTCATCTGGTGATCGACGCCGATACAGCGGATACCCATCGTTGCCAGTGACAGTCTCCGCCGTTAATTTCCGTGGATATCGTTTAGAGCACTTTCCATTGACCATGCAAGGTGATTGGGGGTTGATGGCACCACACGGTCCATGAATCATATTAGTAGTAACAACATCATGTAGGTCTGGATCGACTTCATGATCGGTAATCTCGGCACATATGATATCATCTATTTGGTCAGGCTGAATTCTTTCCACTAATCAAATAAGAATGTGTGCGTGCGGCAGGCCTCGCTTTTGCCATTCGATTGAATACATCCAGCATCGAGTATCTCCAAAGACTCGTTGTTTAACAATAAAGTTCATCAGGGACCGAATTTTTTGCCTGAATATACGTGCTGTGATGTCGTGTCTATCATTTGATGTTTGTCCGGGAAGCAGCAATTGAGTAATTTCTATCCATTTTGGATTACAGGTAAAAGTAATAAAGAGATCTGGCCGGCCGTAATGACGAACATATGTCATTGCATCTTGTGCATATTCATGCATATGACGTGGGCTACCAATGTTCGTCGCCGGGAGAATAGTTAATCGACCAATATTAGCTGCATTTCCTTCAGTACTAACTGCATCACGTAAATGGATGTACTCCTCAGAACGCAGTTTGGCTTGGTTCAACCTAATAAATGTTAAACGTTCCGTTTCTATTTTTACATACATGTCAACGCAATACTGCTGAAACAATCTACGAAACCGCAGCAAATAGTTGTCAGCATTTTGACGAATCATCAAACGGTATGCATAATAATTCATTGAGCTAACTTTCTTTGTAGTTTCTTCACCTGAAATTAAAAATTTGATAATTAACCATTTCAAAGGCAAATAATACAGACATTAACCATTATTAAGATACTGATACTTTACCATTCAATGGATTTATCATTTTAATATTAAAATAATATCCATCTTCTCCTTGCCAAAACATCAGTGGGTATTGCAATGCGTCATATGATCGATGAGTTTCAGATATTTGTTGCAGTTGCCCAGTATCGCGACGTGTAAGCACAATATCGCGTTTTTCCAACTGTTCACCAACAATCAGGATGGCAACTTCGTCTACTGTTGGAGCATTAAATGTGCGTTCGTGTGTTCCAGATGGTCGTTTATCTGCTTTGATGACAACTTTATAGTCATCATTTGGCATGCGCTCTAAAGCACTCTTAAACAACCTGACCAACGCATGATGTTCATGAAGCAGACACTGCAAGTCTTGAAGAATTGCTCGCTTCATTCCTGCATTGATCCCTAGGCGTCGATCAAGTTGTTCTTCCATGTTGCCCATGAAATATATTTGTAAAAATTTATTCTGTGTATCTTCGAAAGGTAGTAATGATCCAATTCGATGGTGAATCTGTCCTTGTATCTACAAAATAAAAACCAGACAGTATTAACTTGGTTATAAACACTTTTTCTGTGGGAGAGTAGAGTTCAGTATTAGCAAATATAATACATACCAATAGATAAAGTAAGTTATTCTTTAACTACATTCTATGTAAGTACAAAAATAAATACCTTAAATATCGGATTAAATCCTCCTTCTTCGATAATGTCTGCCCCAAATGAGTCATTTGAAAACAACTATTGTATTTTCGAGTATTTGCAAGAAAGTGGCGTGATTCTTGTGTTTCGCCACAAAGCAATGAATACAATGGCTCATGTGGCGGAGTCAACACTGGCAATTTCACTTTACCATTAAGGAAGCATAATCCAGGCGTTTCTCCGGAAAACTTTAATGCACCACAATACTCGCAAACAACGTCCATTTGCCCAATGCAAACGCTAGGATGCAAGCTGTAATCATTACTGCAATCGTATCGAAACGCTTCTCGATTCAAATCAGCTAAATATCTTGTTCTGCGTCTCAAATTATCTATTTGTTGACTTCTGTTGTTCGCTCGACGATTCTGCATTGCCAACCGAGCTGTTTCACGGGCTGCGTCACTTTGCTCTCGTGATTGAGAAGCACGAAGTCGAGCCATACTATCGCGGCACTGTTCACGTGCAATTTCTTGTTCTTCTTCAGTCCTTTTATTTGCAGTATTTTGTATTCTTCTTGCATTACGGCTTTGTCGGGAAAGATTCGATCGTCTTGGTCGCGGCATTATTAATTAAACTTCACTTCACTTCAATCCACTTGTTAATTATTTATTTAATAGAAATATTTTTAATATTGATTTCTTACAAATATCAAATTGTCATCCATACATCATTACATAGCTGTCATTTTACGTCAAGTACATAGCTGTCATTTGCGTTTTGTTATTCCAAGTCTGATTCTTTTTTGTTATACCACGTTTTATAGTGACTGACGTTTCATGTCAAGTCACACGGGAACGCTGTCGAACGGGATAAAAAGTATCCTATGTCCGTCTCCTGGCTCTAAGCTACCTCACTACCAATTTTCAGCCAAATCTGTTCTGCCGTTCTTGAGTTATAAGTGGTGTAACTAACACGACTTTCTTTTATATATATAGATATATATAATAAATGTGACAACCTTCTGACAACTCTATTTTAAATAGTTGAGATTATGCCTGAAAAAACTATCTTTAACGATTAAAAGAGCAATATTTGAACTTTCTTGGATTCTTTTTGAAAACCATCGCAAGACTTACTCAATAGCACATTTACAATTTTTTGCAACGGAAACTACAGCAGCAAACCGTAGATAATTCAAAAGCTATAGAGTGAAATTCGACTCCAAAATAAAACTACATTAGAAGACGGAAGATATTTCAAAATCTATAGTGTGAAAGACGACTCCAAAATAAAACGAAGGGAAAAGTGATAAATAGCCAATTTATTGCCTACGCATTTTGAGATTTCAATAGTTTGTTGTCTTCCCATTTTGAGGCACCAAAACCCTCTAGCGAAAATAATATCATGTTTCCACTTGATAAAATAAAGGAACATATTTCGCAAAGAAACTGCATATTCTTCTGAACTATTCATTCGGTTAAAATGTAAAGTTTATAAATAGAATAAATAAATAAATGAATGGAACGTTAATGCTCTGAGACCCTTCTTTAATCCGTCTTTTTCCAACAAAAAGCACTTCTCTATCTCTTCTTTGCAAATGTTGAATGCACAACACTTTTAAAGGCAGACACGCATTCAGTTTTGATTCTAAGTTCCTTAAAGCCTTTAAAAATATTTTTCTTCTAAAAGTTCTACATTTTTCCTAGAAAGGAAACACTCTACATAACTGTTTCTGTCATATATTGTTAGGCTTTATATCATTTTCAAAGCTTTTATTTTCATACATTTTTTGGATTTCATAACTGTTTCCTTGAAAAACACTGTGTATTGAATAATATAACAAATTTTATTTAACTTATACTCAGCTTAAACATGTTCTTTAACATTAATGTTCTTTTAACATTGATTAAACATAGAAAATATACCATAAAATAGTTAGCATAGTTGAAAAGATAATTTTTTGAAAAATGAGATGGTGTAAAATTCTTTGTACTACAATATTTTTAGTAGTTACTGTGAAAAACTATAAAATTTAATTAAAATTTAAAACGCTCAAGGTTGGTCTCTCCAAAACTTCTCACATAATAAGTAATAAATTTATTACCTCTGAGAATGACTGACATGTTATTAATGTACTACAGCAACAAAGAATTAGACTTTCATTTGGATTCATCATTCCTACAGAATCTATTGTCTTCTTGGCGAGTTATTTGGAGTTAATCATTGGTTAATAGATATGGTTGAGATTCGAATGTTTTCATTTAATTTTAGATAATTGTGCATTCCCTATAACCATTACGTATGTGTAAACAATAATGTGTCCAAGTTTCATCGTAATTGGATGAACGGTTTAGGATGGCCTAAGACACTCTTATTTATATATACGGAAACTTTTATTCTTTACTTAAGTTTGATGTGTTTTACACAACTATAATATCTTTGACACCTGCAATTTGTGATAATTAAGCCATCACTTTGTTATTGCACATCTTTTGGGCTATTTATATCATAAGAGAGCATCTTTTATTCGAACATCTAGTGGCCCAATAACGGAAAAAAAGATCATCTCTTGGGATCCAGCAAATCATCTTACTCCTATAGAATGGAAAGTTCGTTCTTCCCCAACTATTTAGAAGCTGGTCAGAGTCTAATTAGGTTTCTCGAGTTCTGAGTAGTTTAGCGAGCTGGACACCTGATGCTATTCAGAATGGAGAAAAAGGTTAGTTGTCAGAATGAATCATGTTTATGCCAGAAATCGTACACTACAGTTCATATTTCATAATAATGATCTAAACATCGTCAATATCGAGTCCTTCGTAATTGCTGATCTATATGAATAGCAATCTGCATAAAGGATATTTGTTCGATATTACTCAAAAGCATTAATATACATTTCTCTCTACATGCATTTTGAAACATTTTTATATCGTTCCGGTAATTTAAAATCCGTTCGTTATCTTTTCAATTATTTTAGCAAAATCCTCCTCTTAAGCTACACCTTTTTATAAATTTTTAAGTTGTGATTTCATTCATTTTTTCAAAAAAAGAAAGGTAAAAGTTCACTTCTGAGTGCCTTTTGATTTTTTGGATTTTTTTGACGTCAAGATTGGCGACAGTTAGTTCAGTTTAATTTGTCATATCCATATCCCGTTTTGAAGCAATACCATGGCTATTTGGGGACGGGCCTCGTCATTTTAAGCCAGGGTCAGATTACGAGAACGACACCTGAACTTGCACCACCCTCTCCACACCACACAACCGGGAGGACGTTTGGCTAATTTTGGATTTAACGTGCATCAGATCCACTTACACGGCGTTTCTTCGGTGAAATCTGGGGTTCGGGCCTCTAATCTGCAAACCTCCGCTTCCAAAACCGAGATCTTTAAACCAGACCACTGCAGCCTTAGATAGCCGCCAAACATAAAATTTTTCTGTCGGTTATCTAATAGAAACGCCAATGACAACAAAATTTATTGAAACTAGAAGTAGTGCTGCATCGCTGAAATTTGTAACCAATCGAAGCGTTACCCGAATCTACAGTAGAAGCAGAAATAATTATTCAGTATTTTTGAATACCATCTCCGATGGGGAGTGCATACAGCAACTTGAATGGAATACTGAGATTACAATGTGTACGAAATGTAAGGCATAATACCTGACTCTCGAATGGCTGCGGAGAACATGAAATTTTGCTTCTCCTCACGAATGCTGTCATCATAAGAAAGAGTGCTGTGCGATCAGCCCTGTGGGTGCTGATTGGATGGCACGCCATTCACCTCAGATATTTAGGACACATATGGCGACTTGACAACTGATGAATTCGGCGCCAAAATCTGTAGTGATGGAAACATCGAGAATTTTCCCGATTCAACTAATAGAAAATGAGGTAGACCCATACATGCTCTTATTGGTCTAGAAGATTCTAGGCGCGCCTCTCGGAAGCTGTAAAAGACCGGCACTCTCGAGCTGTGAATAGAGTGTGATGAATTGAGCTACCAGCGTTGTGTGGAGTAGTCAGTCAGCGTCTAAAGGGAAAAGAGAAATGTGTCAGCCGTCTGGAAAGAACGTAGAGCAAAGCCCCAATGATCCCCTCTCCCATTGAATTCGTCCAGGTCGCTTTGTGTGCTGACTTCAATTTCTACTTGTGGGTTTCTATTTTTATTGTTCGCTGTTCTGTGCTCTTTTGGGCCCTGCATATTTGTCATCTTTGTACTGGCCTGTCTTTGTGAATAAACATCGTCATTGTTTCTTATTGAAACCTGTTGATTGTGTTCTCAAACCATACAATCACAAATTCAGTTACAGAATTATCTATTGGTACTTACTTAGTTTAGTTATTTTAACTTCCCGTTGTAAAGCAGCACTTGGGCTATTTTGGGACATACCACGCCATTTTAAATCACCGTCAGATGACGAGGACAACGCCTGAGCTGGCATCCCCCCTCCATTCGACAATAGGGCTGATTTAGGACAAAGACCGTCATTTTGAATCACGGTCATATGACGAGGTCAACTCTTGAGATGGCTATCCCATCTAAACGCCACATCACACCAGCTCGAGGGCTTTTGGCCTGACATATTTGACGTGAAAGAGCTCCTCTTACACAACAGTCCTTCTGTTAAATCGAGTCTCGAAAGTGAAACCCTTCGGTTCCGATGCTGAGACCTTACCACCAGGCCACCGTTGCTCTGGGCACTTGCTTAATATATTGACATATATTTATCCATATGATCAGAACTGTCTTTTGCCGTTATACTCTAGATTTCAATTTTATAATTATTGCCTCTGATCCGCAAAGGCAATAGAATTCGCATTTTCTCAGCATTTAATTTAAATCACTTGCATTATATTAACCAGCTATTTTTTGTTTAATTTCATTACATTGATTGTATTTTTTTATTAAAAATATTATTCATGTATTGGTGAATATCTATTGATATGGAATTGAGTTTAATTTTATTATATCACTTTTGATTAACAATAAAAGGCGTAAGATTTATTTTATTGCAATTTGTAGTCTTGCACTTACTGAATTGGGGGATTTTCGGCCGCGTATTGAAAGCATCCATTTTCAGCTTCTGAGGAAAATTGTATTCATTGCTAGAAACCCTTCCGGACCCAAAATTCAGATATTGCAATCCTCCCTCTCTATTTTTACGGGACATTTTTTGTCATGTTATTGCTTTTTTGTCATTTTTTGTCATGTAATTTCTTCTTTTTTTCCATTTTTATTTATTCTTTCCTCATAAGATTTCATCAAATCTGAATTTACATGCAAAGAAAAGGTATTTACTTTTCTCCCTTGCGTAGAAAGGGCATTCGCAATCTTACAAAAAAGAAGTTTTATTAATTTCCGCAAGTTGAAGGGAAAAAAATGTCTTTAAAAAAATGTCTTTTTAACTTAAAAAGTAATATTTTCGGAGAA
Organism: Argiope trifasciata; assembly: GCA_026543055.1. Classification (NCBI taxonomy): domain Eukaryota; kingdom Metazoa; phylum Arthropoda; class Arachnida; order Araneae; family Araneidae; genus Argiope; species Argiope trifasciata. Next base: position 5,846 of record JAPMOQ010015306.1, on the reverse strand, counting down.
AGATGCACCCTCTTTCTGCTAGATGGGGTGATGTATTTTTATTCTTTTTCTCAGGAAATAAATGTTTTCTGAGTTTTATTTCGTACATAAACTTAAAATCACAATAAAAATCAACTAATATTTTTTCGTGAAACTCAGTTTTTAAATCTAATAAGCATTTTATTTTCCATTGCAAATATTTCTTTAATCTCGAGATGTTTTTGCAGTCTTTTTATTTTATTATTTAATTACATTCTAAAAAATTTTGTTAAAAATTCCTCATATTAGTTACAATCATGCATTGTATTTTGAATTTGTGTTTCGTGGATCTGCTCTTATGATTTTTGACAGATGAACCACCAAAAAAAATCCTTGCAAGCGTTTTCAATATGGTAAAACTTTGCAAGAAATACGGATGTGCTCAGAGATTCGCACAAGAACTAGAAGATAAAAGGAATTTAGTCATATATATAGTGGTGTGAAATCTCGTCATTTCAAAAATCCCTTCGAATGAACAATGTTAATTGAAATGAATCTGAACCAAAATCTCTCTATTGTTTTTTTTTTTATGTGGAAAGGTTTTCGTATTTAAAGAAACTGTTTTAGTTCGTCTTTTGAAACTAGAATCACATATAAATTAAACATAAATTCTAAGACTAAATCACCATTGCTTTATTTTCAACACTCACAGGAAAACATACTAAAGAATTTTACCATTTGACCCCAGAGCAGAAAAAAAATACATAAATGAAGGAATTTATATCAAAAGAAACGAAGAAAATTCTTACATTTTACTTAAATAATTACATGCAATGCAATAAATGTGATGCGCTTCAATATGATGCTTTTAGTCAAAGTAAATATAATCATTTTTATCCACAAAAAAAAAATCAGACTTATTTTTTTAAATGCGTGTATTTCATAATTCAAATCAGCATCACAGTAACTATTATTTTGATAAATACGTTTCTATAAATGACTCTACGAAGACTATTCGAGAATCGTTGATGCAAACTATTATCTATAGGATATATTTACATTTTTTTCCAGTTTAACAAATAAAATTACTTTTGTAGCTCGAAGTGCAAATCCAAAATCTTTTAATACAGACATTAAAAGGTCTGGGATAGAATGAAAATCACATACATATTCTTACTTCTGTAAAAAAAAGAAATTTAATTTGAGGGAGCAATTTTCTAGACAGTATTGGTTTCCTTTGAAAAACAAAATGAAATGCATTTGTGTCTTTTTAACGTTCTATCACAACCTGGAAACCGTTTCATAAAGTCTATTTCGAGAATAGAATGGCTTAGATTTTCTCGTCTTATATCTCATGGAATAATTTACAGATTGTCTGTTCTTGAACTCCTGTATATTTCATAGCCGGATTTGAGAAATAGAGCCTCAGACACGAAATTTTTGCTTTCAATGAGGGTGTCTTTTCGCGGAAATTTTCAGAAACTGCACGTTTAAACAACAGAGTTGAAATGACATCACGTATGGAATAAATTATTTTCATGGAAAATATAGTTAAAACACTTTTCTTAAGAAATTCCCTTTAATCTTTGTCTACGAAATGAATATTCCTTCATTAGATGAGGAATAACAAAACGTTGAAACGCCATACTATTGTCTAATTTTCAAGGTATTAATCAAAATTAGAATAAAATAATACTTCTCATGCTTGATTTTATTAGGACGACAATGGAAAATAAACATAATAAATGGTGTTTTATTGGTGTTTTCTTTATAATAATATACGTGAGTTTTTATATTGGTCTACTATCCGAACTCTCTATATATTGTTTGCCAATAGATTGTAAAACTCTCCCAGCTTATATGCATGTGTTAAAATAGATTTAATTTGACAAAAAGATGTGAGATGAACTATGAAAAAAATGGATGTTAGCGTTTAGTCATAAATTAACTACAGAATTGCTCACATACTAACCCATTAAAATCGTCGGAAAGTAATCGACTAAAGATGGTAAAATGAACAGCATTTATTTATTTTCATACGATATGTAATATTTATTTTTGAAACAAAGGTCAAATTGCATCTCCTGGATTGTTTTAGATTTTTTTAGTTTTCACTATGAAAATATATTAGTTCACTATGAAATATGTAAACTAAGTTATGGTGCTTGAAAATAATTCATTATGCTTTTTATTTTATTCGACAAGATTTTAAGTTTTTTCTTTACTTTCAATTCTTCTTGTATCAAAATTTTGTGTAATCTAAACATAGACTGAAAGCGTAAAATACAATGAGTATTTTCCTAAAGTTCACAAGAGATGAAAATTAAGTTTTATGTTAATTTTACGTTCTAAACTTTGTTTACCATGTATGTATTCTGAACAGCGTATAAAATTATAATGGTCACGGAGGCAATCATGGCACCTTAATTCCTTGCACACGGAAAAGTAATTCAAACCAAAATTACTTAGCAAACTCAAGGACTTGCTTATGGTTATGAAAAAAAATATATTTATGATAATTTTAAAATGAATTTTACCGATAAATTCATCTGCGCTTGTGTAACTATTCGTGTGTCAAGAGTTATTATACCATCTGCGTTTGTATAACTGTTAACGTGTAAATGTTTAATATACTATCAGCGTTTGTATAACTATTCGTGTGTAAAGAATTAATATACTATCTGCGTTTGTAAAACTATATTCTCCCCCGGGTTATGTCTGTATTCTATTGCTTTCCAACTTAGAGTGACTTTAAAAGTTATCAGTCTTAAAGTTTTATAATATTCGACGTTTCCTTTTTTATTTGCATAACATGTGTTTCCAATTTCCTGATTTCAATTATTATTTTTTTATTCATTATAAAGCTCAAAATTAAGTTTAGAGTTGCAATTTTATGTTAAAACTTTTCCAGGATTAGAAATGCCCCATCTGATAGAATTTTACAATGGAAATTCGCCATCAGAAAAAAAAAATAGAAACAGAAAGAATGGGGGCTAAGAGTTTCCTCCTGAATAATTCATTTGGTTAAATCCTCCGTTGAAGAAGGAAGAGAATTTGAAGAATTTTGAAAAGTTGATGCATTTATAACTTCCTTTTTAATACTGTATTTTGAAGAAACGCGTGCTTTTATCTCCATATAATATTTTTTTCGAGCAGAGAATTTAAAAAAATATATATAAAAGTTCCACGATATATGTAGGCTAGCAAGCAAAATATGTAATAATAAGTAAATGGGAGCCTTATTTCGGATTTAATGAAGTGAATTAATTCCTTTTCAAATATTTGCCTCATTGTTACGACATAAGAAACGAATACATTTTATTAATCCTTTTCTAAAGTATTTATCGGAAATTAATCGGTTTTACTCAATTTAAATACGTATGTTTTCAATTTTCCCTGAATATTTAATACACATGCATCTCTAATACTGAGTAGAAATACTGGAACATCTTTAACTGTTGGTTTTTTTTTCTTTTTCTATGGCATTTAAAATTATTTCCTGTATTTCCTCGACAACAATGTAAGAAATATTTTATTTCACAGAAAATTTTCGATTTAAAAAATAACGAAAGCATTTTAGTAAGTGATAACTATTATAAAACTATAAAATATTATTATTTGCAGATATTTACACGGTGAAAATTATTTTGCATTTCATGTTTAGAGTACATCACAGGAAGTTGCGAGTTTCAGAATAATATTTAGCTTCCCACCAAATAAAAATGTGCGATTTCTCCATGTTATCTACTTAAATGAAAAGGAATGTTTATCTACATGTCTCTTGTGCCTTCCTAAACCGCTCATCGCATTGCGATGAAACTTGATCAACTTATTGCTTACACCTGCGGGATTGTTACAGGGATAGTAAAATTATCTAAAATCAAGAATGGAAATTCGAATCCGAACCGCATCTATTAACCAAGAATAAATCTCCAACTAGCTCACAGATTAGACAACAGATTCTGTAAGAATGCTAAATCCAAGTGGAAGGTTAACATTTTGTAGCTATAGTACGCAAATGCCATGCAAGTCATTCTGAGAGGTAACCACTTTATGACAGATTATGCAAAAACGTTTAGGGGGGGGGGGGAGACCAACACTGGGCTTTTAAATTTTATTTATTTTTCAGAGTTTCCCGCAGTAGCTGCCAAAAATATTGTAGTACAAATAATTTTGCAATATCTTCATTTTCAAAAATTATATTTTCATCTCTGTTAACGATTTTATGGTATAAGTATGTTTTTTTTGTTTAATCAATTTTAAAATAAAATATTTTAATAACATTTTCTGACACTAAATATGAGAATTCTGAATGAATATTAAACGAGCCACGAGATACAATAAACAATCTCTTTCAGTAATATTCTAAAAGAACACCAAGCTTTACAATTATAAAAGAATACATTAATCTAATGTTTAAAAATGAATATTTGTTTGTTCGTATTTTATGTACTGTCGTGTCTTTCATCCTGTTTCGATGAAAATTTTTCCAAACTATGTGTTGATTGTATTGAATAATAATTTTACGATGGTAGCAACACGCCGGGTACCACCTAGTATAAAATATTTTGAAATCGGTATGAAAATATAGTGGTGATAGCCGTTAGAAAGTAAATTTTATAACAAAGGCGACTTAGTTGATGATACATGAATACAGCGCATGTAGATTATCATATTGTAAATAATATCTAAAGTATATCAGAAAAATTTGATAATATAAACTTATTTTATATCTTCCTTCCTAAGATCAAATACAAACATATACTATGTTTATCGCAAAGTGAATACTTTTTAAATGAGAAAAAATGATGCTTTTGGAAACTCATCATTCAAAAGAAGACTCATTTTTGCACATATAAATTTTTATAGAAACAAGGTGAAGAAAATAGCATTTATTACAAGTTTTTTAATCAATGAAATCGATTTTAAGCAATATATCGCATACTTCCATTTGAAAACTTTCGGAAATTAGTTGAATTTCCAAAATGAGATTCTTGAAAACATAGTAGAGGGACTTGTCGAAACCTATTATCAAGTATTTTCTTGCGACTAATATAAATGAAGAATATTTCATGAGCATTTGTTTCCTTTCTGCATCCCAATTGTTAAAAATACAACTCAAACAGGTTTTTCAAATAATGAATGAAGAAAAAACATCAGATCTGGGGCAAAACGTAAAATTATGTACAGATTACCTTTTCTATACTAATATCTGCTTACATATTACTTAATGATGGTTTGACAGTAATATCACGCCATCAGACGACGTGCTTTATTTTACGGATTTAAAAGCATTTTACTTTACAATTTCATGATGCCAAATTTATATACGATACAGTCAACGCATTGTTCTTGATTCATTTTAAAATACTCATCGGATATTCAATCAGAAATGAACTAAGAGTAAGTGGCGATATTATCAAAATTATTTATTTTGTATTTTCTTATCAGTGAAACATTTATTTATACATCTGCCCAACTCACAAAATGCTCTCTATCAGAGATCACTCGCTTATATTATTTTTATTAGACAAAGGCACTTCGAATTTTTTATCTGTACATAGTTAATTTTCGTTAAAAAACGATTGTTTTAGAATTTTCCTACTCGATTTCTTCGAATATCCCTTCTCTGTAAATACAGAAACTGGAAAAATCCAAACTCTCGATCCATTCTCAAACTAAACACTCGGAATCGCTCTCGGAATAGTGGAGCGGCCTTTTCTCATGAATGATGCAGCTGGACATCTCGTCTGCAGCTGGCAAATAAATTTCCACTTGCAGTCTATGTTAACACTGTTTCACTATTTTATGAAAAATGCAAAATTTCGAAAAAACTCTATTTATTTGAACCCAGAGGATGAAGAAGATGTTAAGATAGTGTCATGTCT
>JAPMOQ010015296.1:141590-201418 GCA_026543055.1 Argiope trifasciata | reverse complement strand
AATGGCTCTTTGGTTGAAATAATAATATTCAGAGAATATTATTATTTAATTTATTATTACAACTGTAATAAATATATTCATTGTGGTTTACATCTATTAATTATGAAAATAATTAATAGATGTAAACCATACTATTAACTCAACTCTGAACGGAGAACTCTGTGACAGAGAGATTTTCGACTTTTATATTTGCAGGGAAAATTCCAGGATACTTTTCTGGAGATAGCAAGAAAAGTCCAGAGCATTTACCTGGTAAACTACAGAAAGATCATAATCTTTTGGAATACGAAATAAAGGAGAAACAAATTAAGGATAAATATGTATACACATTTTGAATCAACCGGTATTCGAACTCACTATCGCTTGATTCCAGCACCATTGTTATAACCATTCGGCTATGGGCACTCGAGTGCGGCAATATAATAAATTATTATATCTTCTTTATAAATAAAATCTTATTCAATTTCTTCTTACTTTCTGTACACATAGAGAAAGTATTGTAATCGTGCAAAAACCTTTGCCTTTAGGATTGTTATATATATTTCAGATTTACACTTCATTTTCAAACAAAGCAATGAATAACTTTTGTGATTATAAAATGTGATTATATAATTTTGTAAGTGAACAAAAAGTAAATCTTTAAGTAAAAAAACGAACTTTTGTCCATTTTTTTTCATATATCAAATATGGATTTATTTCATATTTTAAATGAAATTTATCAACAAGAAATAAATTTGTCTGGCTATTTTGTTGCTTGTGAAGATGGAATTTCAAAAATTACAATTTGATGGAATATGATCAATTGTTTTATCATCAGCATTTTTGAAATTTATATTAAATTTTAAAAATATCTGTCAAAAGGTTGATTATCTGCAAATTTATGAGCAAAATTATAGGTATGCAGCAAAATTATTAGCCGAAGCCATTCTTTATAACTGTTTAATTAAATAGTAGTTCGCCTTTCTCTATAACTGTTTGACGAAAATAACTCAAAAATAACCATATTATGTTAAAGCCAATTAAAAAAAAATTTCTTTGTTGCCTTTTATAGTTAAATTACCTTCCATATTTTGATGCATAATAAAATGAAAAATAATTGCAAGAGCAATAAACTTTCTTTTGAAAGTTTTCTTGTAAAATCAAGACTGCATTTATACGTAACTTATCCAAATAAAAAAATAAAAATCAACCGTTTAGAAAATAAAGGCAGTTAATTTTGCATCTCTCCGGAATAATTACAAAAATACCTACAAGTAGAGATTCGTAGGAAAAAAAAGCTATAAATTTCTACTTTATAAAAACTTTCCTTAGAGCAGCAAAAATTTCCAAACAAAATTCCTAGAAATCTTATTTCTAACTTACGAATCTCTAGCTGTTCTTTATAAGATCTTTAGTTGGATGATAAGGAAATCAGTTTTACAAATAGCATTCCTGAATACTGAATGGATGTTGAATCAATGCCATCAAATTAAAACAAATTTGACTGCAGAGTTGAAGGTACCAGAAACTACAAGAATCTTAGCGATAGTCCATTAGGAACTCGAGCTCCATCAATCTTTCAACAAATTTCTTTGCCTTAACAAGAACACAGAACAGAGAAAACAGAGTCAAGAACTATAACATGAACAGAGGTGAAGATAGACCATATTTGAATTCAGCTGAAAAAAATAGTCAGTTGAAAGAAGCAGACGTTTCGAGAGATGTGAATAGTTGTGTGAAGTTTATTTTATGCTAGTTCCCTCTGATCATTTTTTATTAATTTATAATTTTCTGTTTTGAAACTGCAGCTTGTTTCCTACAGCTTATTGTATGCTACTGTTTTGCGCACGGTTTACAAGTGTTTTGACAAATGTAATAATTCATGCATTTATGTAGAATATAATGTCATCATTTTTTATTATTGAGATTCTGATTCTGTTCAAGAAATAGCCACAGCACCGAACCATGATTTGCGAATTAATTTTCTTTAATAATCTTTAACTATATTGATGGTTATATAATAAGATTATCATTAGTAAGTGTTCTCTAATGAATTAAAGTCAATGTTCGGAAGAACACTAAATCTCTGGGTAATGCCTTTTAGAGAAAACGAAAACGTTTGGGGGAAAATTTTTAAAATTCATTCAGCGTGGAGGTCTGTTTAAGCTTCTTATATTAACATAATCTTCATGTACTAATTCATTTATCATCATGTAAATTAGTATTATTTAGTGTGATATAGGCTTATAACTGGCACATAAAAATGATAAGCAACATATATTAACAATTATTATAAATAATATGTAAATATTTAGATGATAAATGGAAAATAAAGCAAACACACACACACACACACACACTCTAATTTTAATTATTGATAATTGTCTATTTTTCGCCATTTTTCACTTTATTTCGAAGAATTATCCATTGAGATCTGGCGTTCTTGTGAACGCTTTATTTCCTCAGAGTCTTGAACGAAGCGACTTTAAGCTTAGCAACTCTACGCAATTTTTTTACTACGAAAATTTTCAACGCAAATTTTTATGAGTAAGAATTCTATTTCGAACAGCCTCATCACCGATGATCAAAAGAGAAAAATTTCTACGATGGTCTACAAAGGCTTTCAAACTTCAATGATTTTTCCAGATCAAGAGTTGAAATTTAAATATTTCGGATATTCATATTTGGTTTTCCTTATTTTTGCTTTGTTGTTATTGGTTCTTTGCTTTGTTAAACGATTTTTTATACACGATCCAGAACATGATATTTATAGGCATGCAACTATTATTTTTATCGTATATAGAAGCTCATAAAAGACGCAAGACCAAAGTATTTCTATTTTAAGTCTTAGGAGATGGTTTTTAGTTTTAGTTTAAAAATAATTTTGAAAGTAGTATTTCGCATGAGGAGATTTTGCTCAGGGATATATTACACAAAGGGGATATATTACACAAAGTAATGAAATGTTTCATTTTGTAAGATAATATATGCTACTGATGTAATCATATGGTAAATGAGCCATATTTGCCTTTGCAGTGTTACGAAGAATATACAAGGTGGTTATAATTAAACTTTCCCTATAAACAGCATGCCACAACGGAAATGGGTGAACGGATTGAAACGAAATTTGGTATATAGATTGCGATTATAGAGATGCCCTAACTGAATTTCGGGAGAAAAGTTTTAGTCCCAAAATATCTCCAGAAGGCGCTTTTTCCAGAAAAATATTGAATTTAACACAATTAATGTTCAAAACGATTAGAAAAAAATAATATATTACATAATAATGTTAGCAGAAACAATAACAACAATCCAGAACAAGAATTATGAGCAATATAATGTAAAACGGGGAAAAGCTGAAAATGTGTGGAACATCACAACTGATTAGTTGCGATCTGCTGGTGAACATATTGTCTGTTCATCCACTTGAAAATTTGCAGGTAGGCCCATGGAGCACCTTTCCTTACATCGTGTTGGATACTATTAAGAGCTACCCCTCAAATGCATAATCTGTTGTTGTTTCTGCAAATTGAACTACTCTCCTTTTTCTTGAATCCTCCTGAAAAAGCATACTTTTATTTTTTTTCTTACATTTCCTTACCTTTTTTGATGTGATTCGATGACAAGATGATCAAAAACTAATCAATAAATGTTAATATTGTTTCTGTATTCTGTTTCAGTAGTTTATTGTATTAAATTTAACATTTTTTCTGAAAAATTCCCACTTTTTTTCGGAATTGCTGGGCATTTTGAACTAAAATTTTTTTTCTTCTAAATTCAGTGAGCGCAACTTGTGTATAATCTATGTACCAAATTTCACTACAATCCGTTTACCAGTTTACGTGGTTGAATGCTGTTTACCTTGTAGAACAAAAGTGCTAAAAATACCTGCATCGAATAAAAAATATTAAAATAAAATAGTAAAACTCGTGTCCCTCCCTACTTAGTATGAGATAGAAAGGAAGTACGTAGTTTTTTTAGTAGGTAGAAACATCTTGTCAATATAACTTGTACTCTAGGATAAAATCGGGGGTACAGTCAATAAGCTACATTTTATAAGATTTCTTACCTTTCACTGAATAAGTGCTTATCATCATTTAAAAAAAGCGCCAATTCTAGTCCAATAAATGCAGTTAGAATATCATGGATTTGAATTATTCAAAACCATACCAAACACTGTTCATTTCAGAAACTTTAGATTATCACTTTACTCCGGTGAAGGCTGGGGTTGGCAGAATAAGGGAGTTTAAAAGATGAGGATTGCCGATTCATACACAGTCTGTTAATGTAGTTTAATTTCAAAAGTAAAAGATCCATCCGAAAATAGCTCTCGTATACCTTCAAAATGGAATTCTTATTTATTTAATTTAAAAAAAAAGAAAAAAGGGGATTTTATAAAAAATTCCTTAAATTTCTGAATGGGAAACAAAGCAACAATAAAAGGATTATGTAACATTCTGACTTTTGTAAAAAGATAACAAAATTAAAGAAATAAAATTTTTTAAAATATAAAAAATGAAATGTACGATCGAAACTTTCAAGTTATGATGGGAGGACATAATCATTTTTCAAGTCATTATTTGCCTATTCATCTATTTATTATCATGTTCTCACATGATAATAGATAGAATAAAAAATCGGAAAACTAAGTTTTACCGATTCAGCTTTTAGAGGAAATCATTTATATACTGAAGATGCCATTGGTAAATATATGAAACTCTTATATTTATAAAAGTAATAATAAGTTTACCCATTTATAAATAAACAAGATCCAAAAACGGAATTTTTTAAATGATAAAATATCAATAATATAAATATAACCTACGAGTCAACATTTCTCTTTCTAAATGAGATAATAAAAAAAAATTTGCACACGTGAAATTTATTTTGCCTAATAAATATTACTTATTCTTTTTCTAAATTGAAATGAAAATCAATTTTGATCCTTTTTATATTATGTAAAGGAAATTTGTATATTTTCATTATAATTCATTTATTTAAAAACATTGTATAGACGTGGCTTCAATCAGTTTTATAAAATTTCTCAGTTGATTTCGAAGTGTAAAAATTACTCATTCTATCTGAAAACAACTTAATCCCAAATGTTCTCACAAGATTCTTTGAAGCAATTTAATTTGCTTTGTCATAGCTGGAAAATTTCCACCAATTGAATCGTGTTGTAGCTCCGAGCTAAAAATAATTTTAAAAGCAGAGTTTTTTTCCAGCCCTCTTATTGCAGTAGTATATGTGGTATGCATTTTTTTTCTATGTTTAACCTCAAGTAAAATCCTCTTTTCAGTGAGTGAAAACATAAAAGAATAAATAATTTAAAAATTTCCTTTATAAGCATTTATTATTATTACTTTTTTTTTTTTTTACAAAAGAACTTTTTTAAAAATTCTTTTTGCATCCATTCATGAGAAGCTTAAAGTACTCTTTCAGAAAATAAGAACAATTTTTTCATTTTTTTTCTTTTTATTCTGATAGAACTGAAAGTTAAAATCTAATGTTATTCAGCTGTGTAAAGCACTGTAAACACATCATACGGTTCTGTGCTCTTTTGAGAATAAAATGACATGCAAAGCTCGACGCGAAGACCCCAGAATAACTTCCGCTTTGCCCAGAGGATAATACCCGAGATTAACCTATCAGGTTCTATAAAGCATTTCTGAAAATATGTGTTATGCAAACGATTTTGCAAGAGAAGCATATTTTTATTTTGTTTTTCAATGTTATTGCTTAAGAAATCCTCTTACGGTCGTTCTTTAAGTAAATATTTTCCCAACAAATTATTGATTTAGATTTTTTATGAATTCCAGATAAAAAATTATGACGTAAAATCGTTTGGTTTAACGCAAAGTTGAGTTATTTAATTTATTAGAAAAATTAAGTAATTTTTGTGAAATTTAAATGTTGGAATGTAATTCCAGTTCATCTTTCCTGCATTTAATCCTAAAAAAGAAAGGAAACCTGACGTATAATTTACAATTTTAATCTTTTTTTTTTTTAGAAAAAAAACTTGCATTTTTTAAATAATTTAATTCAAGAAGGTGCGTTTAATATGTCGGCAGAATATGAAATAATATTCTAAAATGATTTCATGCGTATTAAAATGCTCCATTTTCAAGTAGTTTATTTTTTTCCTTAAAAAATTTTTTTTTAGAAGTCATTTAGTTTTTGGATGTTTAAATTCAATTATTAAAAAGGAAATATAACGTAATTTTGTTTATTTATTTGTACTGCTTACATTAGTTAAGAAAAGCCTTAAAATTGTGGATTTATATACTGAATTTCCTCCCAGGCAAATAGTTAAGATAAGTTAAAATATTAAAGTGTAAACATTTTAAATATATATATTTTTTAAATTTTTACAGCTTATTTAATACATTTAAAAATTTGGTCCAGAATTTAAGTGATTTGCTTTTAAATCTACACATTTTGCAAAATATTTTGTATGTAAGAGGAAATTAGATTTGAAAGGTTTTTTTTTAATTCAATGTTTTTTGAAGATATTTGTTTTTAATTTAACGAATAAGCTTATGATAATTTTAGAATGTTCTGAATTTAAATATCTTGCTTTAATTTCATGTTTGAAAATATTATCGTTTGGCAAAATAAAATTCAATCATAAACCATGCAAAAAAATGGAATAAAAAAACTGATTCAATTTTTTTAACACTCATTTGGCAGAAAAATGGAATTGATTAGAAAATTTTAATATGCAAATCTTCCATTTCTAGAATTTGAGGAAACAATAACAACCTTTTGAGAATTCTAAGAACTTATAATTATCTTTTACTGCATGAGATATAAATCAAGAATTACTTTAACAGTTTTATACATTTTAGATACTTATGCTTGTATTTAGGTATAAATACTATGAAATGAATAGAAAGATTAAAAAGCCTTTAATAAACCATGCATTTAAAGAGGAATATATAATAGTGTAAAAAAGGAGATTTCTTAAAAAGAATAATTTTAATTTTGATAATTTAAAGCTACTAATTAAGATGTTTGATTCCCCTTGGGCTAATTTATATTGACAATTTCAATATATAATCAGGAACCCATGACATTTTCTTCACGTGTATATATTTATAGAAACTATAATTTACTAAGATACATATTTTATGAGAAAAACTTGTTTAAAAAAAATTCTTCATTTATTTCAGATCATTTTAATACTTTATGAATAGATATTTACAGTTATGCATTTAGTTCAATAATTATAATAGAGACCAATTCATGATCATATGATATGTTAACTGTAACAAGCAAATTTAATTTTTTAGGCTCATTACGCAACTTGCATGACAGTAAAATCTCACTTGTTTTCAAACTTTTCTCTGTGACTTCGGATGAATTGATTCCATTTAAAATGCAACATACAGAGAAAAAAAAAACATTATAAATTTAAATTTGATCATAAAGCTCTGTAAATAAACTTCAAACCTTGAACTGTTTTTTAAGTATTAAAATTATTTTATATTTTTCTCATGCAATATATGTAACATAGTATTATATCATCAACAAATTTAACATCTAGGCTTGGATAAATATTTGAGATTAAAATCTTTACGAATTAAAAACAAACACATTTTTTTAGAATATGGTCTCGAAGGATGAAATTTTGAGTGTGGTTTTTACATTAAATTTCAGATTTCTATTAAATTTTCGATAAAATCCGTTTAAATAAAAGCTTGTCATTATGTATGTAAATGCGATTATTCGAAAACGAAAAGAGAGCCAGATAAATGAAACTTAATAGCTAGATTCATCGTCATTAACGCAAATGTGGTTTAAATTTTCAGCCTAATATGTCCGAGGAATTACATTTGTCTTATATATATTCCTATGTGTGCGAACTTGATTACTAAAAATCTTAGTGTAATAGGTAAACGAAACTTAGAAATCCTTTTAAATCCCAAATCATATATTTGTACTGAAATTTAATTCGATTATTGTATCAGTTTGAAACTTTGTACCAGGTACTTGAAATGCAGACTGAGAACTGATTGGTAATTGCCTGCAAACCATTTCGTTTTCCAATCGAATGATATTATATTTATCTGAAATAAAATATTATGTAGACTAAGTTCTATTTACCGTCATACTTCAGAGACTTTTAGTAGATGCGCGATGTTTTTTAATGTGTTTTTTTAAGAAATAAAAAAGCAATAATAATAACAATGGATAATTAATGCATTTGATGGTGGAAAGCAAACTATAAACAGTTCTAAACAACATGTAAATTTTATAGAAACACTGTATATGTGTTGAAATTTTAATTTCATATTTTCAATGAATATTTGTTACGTTTTTTATGATATTCGTTACCATTTAATTTCCTATCAGAATTGTTTTGAAGTCTTTGCGAGTTTTTGTATTTTCATAGAATTGATGAAGAAACACCCTTCCCCCTACTTTTTATGTTAAATTTGGAAAATGTATATTTTGTACCAGTTAATACAATGAATGTTGCTAGAAAACAAATAAAAGCTATTTCTTTTAAATAAAATATTTAATACAAACCGCCCTTTTATTGCTTGACACTTTGAATGCTAAATTGAGAAAATAAACAATTGAGTCAGAAGATTTAAAAAAAAAAAAAAACAAGAAAATTATATTCAAATCGTTTGTATTAGTTTAAAATCGTCTGCATCTTTGTTGTTATTTATTAATTATGGAGCAGCAAAGATAATTTGAAGGAAAGTTAAGGGAAATGAAGGTTATCATTATTTTTCCACTGATATGATTGGAAAGAAAAACTTTGTAATTTAAGATGAAATAAAATATTTTTTGGATTACAATTTACTTCGAAATTAGCACGAAAGAAAGGGAACATTTCGGTCAATTTCTTATTAATTGAACATTTTATTAACTTTAAAAAATTGATTGTATTTTTTTCTGTTGTTTCAAATAAATAATGTGCGAAATTTGATTGGACGGGGTTAAGTTATTTAAGAAGGAGATGTTGAAGATTCTTGATTAATTTAATTTATATCAATATTGTTACAAACTTGTAATGTTGCTTCCCTGCACGGTTAATTCTATCACTGGAAAGATTGATTTACAATAATCTATATTGGATACTGCTTTGTGATTCCAGATCTTGGTGACAAGATCAAATGGACAATGCTGGAAACTTCAAGAATTTTAACAATGCATCCAATAGGAACTGAGATACTCCCAGAACCTTCTTGCTCCACCTCCCGGGAACTATAAAAGGACAGCAGCCTCAAGCTGCAAGTAATGGTGAATTGAAATATAGTTGGAGTCGTAGACAAAAAACAAGTCTTCGAGAGGATAGCGAAGCAACGGCGGAGTGCTTGCGTTATGTGGAGCCCGAGCTATTTCTGAACTGGGCCATGTGCAGAGTCGTTGTGTATACTGGAAGCAGTGCCGTGTCGTATGTGGAGTAGACAGTTGTGAGAAGTAGTGAGCCAGCAGTTAAAGCAAGAAGACAGTGAAAACTTCAGCCGTTTAGAGAGACTGTAGAGCGAAGCACCGAAGATCCCCTCTCTTGCTAAATTATGTCTGGCTACTTTGTGTGCAGTGGTCGATTACTACTAGTGGGCTACTGTCTCCTGTAGTGTGCTGCTGTGTACTGTCCTGTGTTCGTCTCGGCTGTATGTATTTATTCATCTATGTATTCGTCTGTGACTTCGTGTTTAAATAAATATCTTCTTTGTTTTCTACTGAAGCCCGCTTATTGTGTTTTAACACAATTTTAACACGATACATCTACCACGAGGAACATGATGAAATCAGTAACAACATTATTATTGGGACATACAGGGTTTCAGAGTTTCTAATGCATTAAAAAGTGGACATAAAAAATGAAAACGATATTCTGGCTTAACAGATATGAAATTTACAAACATAGAAATCAGGTTATATAACAGTGGAAAAAAGCAATAAAAATTTCAAACTCAATATTTCTTCCTTTTAACCTACTGTTGAAAGACCGCAGTTAGAACTTATTTACAAGATTATTATTATTATTATAATTATTATTAAGACCACATTTACAAGTTAGTTACTGGAATTGAGATTATAATGAAGACCTTGTTTACAAGTTAATCATTAGGATTATTATTAAGGCTTCATAAACAAGATAGTTACTAGAATTATGATTATTATTAAGACCTCATTTACAAAATAATCATTAGGATTATTATTATTATTCTGACCACATTTACAAGATAGTTATTAGAATTATTATTAATATTATGACCACATTTACAAGACAATCCTTAGGATTATTTTATTACTAAGACCTCATTTACAAGATAAGTAATTATTAGGACCATTATTAAGACCGCATTTACAAAATTATTATCAGGAAAACGCAACAGTAAAAAAAATTAATACATAAAAAAGTGAGTAAAAAAAGTGGAATACAAGATTCCAGCTTCATATATAAGAAATTTACAAATAAAGAAAACAATTTAAATAACAATTGGTAAAAACAATAACAATTTCTCACTCAACATTTTCTCCGTTAAACCTACTGTTGAAAGACCGCATTTACAGTGACGGCATTACAATCTTCCCGGAATAGACTACACAGTGTAATCCTTGCTGCAGGCCAAGATTAACATTACTACCTTTCCGTAATCCTGACCGAAAACACAACATAAAAGGGACTCGTAAATTTTCGCAACGGAAGGTCTTTGCCGAGCCGAGCCGCTGCGCTCAAAACATATTTACGATCTATAAATTCTGGAGGAGTTGAAACGCCATTAAAATGGACTCGCCAAAATACACAGACTCTCCGCAGAGACAATTCCTCACAGGGCACGGGATATATGTGGCAGTTATTGAATATTAACAAGCCTATGGAATCCTCGAAAGCGTTATATTTTGTCATGGATTTGTGTTTTATGAGAGGAAATCTTTTGTTGTCGGCACTAATATTTTTAGGAAGGGAAATTTTATTTGGTTTTTGAAGTAATTAATATTGAAATGAATTGATCTTTGGATTAAAAGTTATCTTCCTGATGGTTACTTAATTTTGTAATGTTAAATTCTTCAATTAGAGTAACTTTACTATTTCTTAGGACACCATTTAATACAGCTCGTACTTTATCCATAACTTGTTTTTCATCCCCCTCCCAATATTTTTAACCCTTTTTTGCATTCATACTGTATATTACTATGCTCATTCATCCAGTTTCTTGTACTCAAGATGTTCATTCTAGCATTTATCATCACTTGTTATGTTGTATTTTCATGTATTTTGTCATTTTTCTGTATCTTTCAAATTCATTGTTGTGTACTTTTTTTTTGTTAATAAAGTCCACCTACATCTATACCAAACCGGAAAGGGGCCACGTGAGCTCTAGAAACGGAGGTGTGGTGTTATATATTAAATGTTAACTTTGTAATGTTCTCTAATTTAGGAGCACCTTTCATATGGAGTTGAGAAACTTCAAGTATGGCTCTTTCTTTCTTTTTTTGATAACGATCCCATTATTCTAATGATGGAAGGCACCTCTTATTGGACGGGTTGTACCGTAGCCGGTGACTAGAACTCTGGAAGCTCAGATCACGGGAAAGATACGCTACGATTTTCTATTGTAATAAAGTATAATGCAAACAGTTGTAGAAAATTGAAAATCTATTTGGGGTTTATATTTATAATTTTAAATATGGTGGTCCTTATCTCCCTCGATCTAACATGCCAATTTCTTAAACCACTAGACTGCCAGACCATGTGGATTTCTAGACAAATGGAATTAATAGTTAAAAAAAATTGAATTTGTGACTTAATGAATCTCCAAGTTTTAGACCTTTATGAGTTTGAAAAACAGGTTTTTGGAAAATGTTCGTCTATCTATCTGTAGCAATGATAACTCAGAAACGCTTTGAGCTAGAAGGAAGAAAATTGGTTTAAGGTTTTAACACCAGATTTATAAATTTCTATCACATTTTGAATAAACTCTGTTCTGTCCGGCTGTTTGAGTGTAAGTTAACACGATACTGATAAAACGAAGATAACTAGATAGATAAAATTTGGTACACAAATTTAACATCTACAGTGTCAACATCTGTTAAATTTCGTCCAAAATCAACAACGGGTTGACTGTGTGTTATTCTGTGTTTTAAGAAACACATAAACGGGATTATTCAGAAACGCAAAGATTTAAATATTTCAAATTTGGTGTGGCAATTTGTGACTACAAGTGGAATTGTGAGTCAAATATTTGTTTCAATCGATTGAAAAAAACGTGTCTAAAGCATAAATTCGATTTTTGGATACTATTAACCGCATGCCAGGGGTTAATCGCCAAAAACCCTCGCGACAGATTCAGTAAAAATGCAAATTCTAAATTAAATATTTTATATTTATTGTTCGAAATTTTGTTTATGATTTCTACGCCTTGTGAAGTTTATTAGAGAGTGTGTGAGAAGGATCTGTTAAAACCACTCCCAGTTTTTTCTTCTTCAAATTTTAAAAGGATGTCAAAGTAGCTTTTATATGATTTTATTTTTGGAGTTAAAACTAATGAATATTAATTTTTTTTGTACCTTTTCATCTCTTGAAACGTTGGTTACTTCTTTAGTTAGTTCTAATAACTAGTAAATTGAGTGTCTAATAATTCGTTCTTCGTGTCACTAAAAAATATGTGTGCAAAAATTTCTTTCTAATTGTTATAGTTACTTAATAACATATGGTTCAAGCGAAAAAAACAGATTAAAGTTTTCCCTTTCTTATTTTTTTTCCAGTTTATGGGATTGGAAGGTGTTTTTCAGATCAAAAATACAGACTCAAATTATTTTTTTTAAAGACTACCGATTTCTAAACTTTTAACAATTCTAATCTAGATTTTTTTCAAAAAATTCTATAGTTATTTTTTGCATTATTTTGCAACGAAATTCAGAAATAGTTTTCCTCTCAATAAAATGAAAGATATAGATTTTAAAAAAGTTTTTTAAACACTTTTACCTAAAAAAAATCATTTCTCAAAAGTCAAACATTTTACAAATGTCATGCACAAAAAAACTGCGATATTTCTCTATTTACAGATGCCCGAAATCATTTTCAGCATCCTTCGTCAACAGATATTGCAGTCATCATTCTTACATTCTTACAATTTCGCTTCTAGAAAGTTCTTGGAACTTCGCAACGAACGACATTTATTATAGAAGTGGGCTTCCATTTTTAAGCATAACAGTTTAAAAAGACGGATATGCTTCTCCTACATTGTTATTTTCATATTTTACCCAGCTACATTAAGGCTATTTATAGAGTCAATGGAAAAGCTGAAGAAATCATTCATATTTTAAAAGAAATTTGCAGAGTTTGAAAAATTGCGATCATTATTCTTTATGTTTAAAAATAAAAAAGAAAGATACACATAGAAATAATAAATGAATATGAATAAATTATCATATTTGTTTTCTTCAAATTTGGTATGAAGAGATTATACCATACCAGAGCATATCAAAGATTTATCTGTTATTTATTAGTCGAACCTCAATATTTAGAGAATGGATAGAAATGGAGCTTATTTTTAAGTTCAGGAATTGGATAATATAATTCTTAAACTATTTTCAATGTTTTTAAGAAAATTATTTGACAAACTTCTCAACTAAAAATTTTTTAATAACTTTTTAAAATTAAAAACTGCCCTTTTAAAGAAAAAATTTTGCTTTTGAACTGGTAAATTTTGGTTTCATAGATGTTTTATCAATTAATTTTGGTTTCATAGATGTTTTATCAATTAATTTTGGTTTCATAGATGTTTTATCAATTAATTTTGGTTTCATAAATGTTCGAAAATAGCTGTATCATATTAGAAAATACAGATATTTTCGAGTGTTTTTCATAACATACGTTACAAACTTTGTCATATGCCTTGATTTTCTAAATTTTTTAAAAGATTCACAGCTGTTCTTTAATCATTCATTGTTTTTAAGTTTTGTGTTTATTGAATGGTGAAACTTAAGGAAGAAAAAATGTTTCACTGGAATAAACCATAAACCTTAAGGTATTTTTACAGCAAGACGCAGAAAAACCAAACTGAAGAGACTGAAACTTCCACTCATAGCAATTAGAAACTATCATATAAATGGTACTATCTCGGTAAGGAATGGGAAGAAAGATGGATACTAATTATTGTCAGATTTGTATCAAGTTCAAAATATTAAGACAAAAAGAAGATGGAAATATACAGGACCTAAACGGAATCAGACAGCATAGAAGAGGGTTTATGAAAATCAATTAAAGCCTAGTCTAATGTTATTTAGTATGACCTAGTCTATATTTAAAAATGACAATCAATTTTTGCACTCAAGTATATGTACGAATGAAATTCCTGTAACTACTAAATAACCTGAATTTTTCTTCAAATAATTTTATTTTTTTCATTTTACTGTTGTTTTTCCAGACATAGTGCCTTAAAATATATTCTTATTTACCAAAGAACAATAGAACTCGTGTAAAGACGGGAAGTTTTTAAAAAATAAATAAGAATGGAAAGAACACAGTGACATTTTTTTTTGACGCAAAAATCATTTGCCCTTTTTTTTTCCATTATCGAGATATAAGGTCTGAAAGTCTGGCGATATTTTTTGAAAAGTCGTCAATTTTGGCTTGAAATGGAAGGTTGAAATTGATTAGAATGTTGATATCTGGAATATTAAGAAAGTTACAGCGATTGTTCAAGAATATTTCATGCTTGGATGTGTAGTAAAGTCGCTAACGCTATATAAGACAAATGAGACCAAAGCTAGACGTATATCCGACGCTGTAATTATGGAAGGAGATGATATTTTTCACCTCTAAATAATCAACAAATTTCTTTCACTTGTTCATTTCCAGTTAATGCATCACAACACTCCGACATGTTTCGTACTAGTCAGAGTTAGTGCAAATATGGCCATCTCCATTTCAAGCACTATTTCAATTTTGTTTTTAGCAGGAGGCTGGGCATTGTAACTGATGCACTTCATTTAAATTCTGGAAATGTTCTCGGTGTCACAATTTTCTATACTTCAATCAATTTTTTTGTGCTCAGTGGTTATTTTTGGTAGCTTTTTTATTTTTATGTTGTTACTTATGGTTCTTTACCAACTGCTTTACATATCTGTTTATGATTTCAGCCTAGTGAGCTTCTCTTGTTTTTTCAGAAGCTCAAACTAGGTTATTTACCTAGAGTACGACTTAGCTACTTCATGCATCGCATTCGCTTGCATAAACCCTTTTTACTGGGGGGAGGCACATTCGCACATCTCACATATAGCACGCAGCAGAGCAACAATCATGTATGGACCCGGACCATCCAGATCACGGGAAAGACGCGATAATCTATATCTATACTTATAATAAAGCTCAATGTGTGTGTGTGTGTATTGGCGCTCTACAGACCATACCGTCGGACCTACAGCTACCAAATTTAGTACATGTATACTTTAGAGGTCCGGAATGTGCACCTCGGAGCGCTTTTTTCGAATTTTTAATTAGAATGTGAATTAATTAAAATTTAAGCGAAATTTCGACGTTTTTCCGCTATAACTTCCGAAAATATGATCGCATAAACATGATTTTTACATCAATTTAAAGATTAAAAAATTATCCTTCTAATAGTATCAGTGTTTTAATGTATAACTTAAGCTTCTATTCTTAACGAATTTTTAAAGAAATATTTTAACCATGTTTTTTTAGTACGTGACTAGATAAAATAAAAGAATGCCGGAAGTTCAAATAAAAAAAATTATCATCGCAATGCAACTTTCAGCCCGTGACTGGATAAAATAAAAGAAACATAAAATGTGATATTTTCTAAAACAAATAAATGCAAAGCAAAGGTTTCTTTAATCGTTTGCAATATCTAAATCATTTATTCCATAAATCATCTTTATTTACAGTAAACCTGATTGAATTTAGACAAGATATGCATTGAAATCCCGACTGAATGGCATATTTATGTAATCGTTTGCAATATCTGTATCATTAATTTAATACTTTTTTTCCCTTTCTCGCTTTCTTTAAAAAACACATTTAATATTTTGGCAACATCATCGAAATTTTTTTAATATTTTGGAAGTATAACCGATGGTTAAAACTGACTGATTTATAAAATTAAAGAATATTATTAGGAAAAGGTGTACTTTTAGAACTTTCCGTCCATCATCTTAAAGGAAATATCAATTTCAGGTCAATCAATGCCCGGAATTACTTCAAGGCTAATGAATATGTGATTTAATTGAAAAGTTTAGAACGCTTTACACATGCCGAACCAGCTGGTCGCCAAAGGCGGCTACGATATAAAGACGCGAAAGACGCGATAAAACGCGATCACGAAAGACGCGATACGATAAATAGGACGCTGGCTTTGTTTTTATATTACTGTAACATGTATGTGAGTTACATGCGATATTAATCTGATTAGTAAAATTATTGAATTAAAAACATTTTTTTCTATATTTCTATTACCTAAAGTAAACAAATAAACCAGAAAACTTTATTTTAAACTTTTAGCATATCATGATCAGATATCGACATTTGGAAAACAATTTCCAAATCTTTCTATTTTTCATCAAAGTAGGCAAAATTGGCGTCTTTTCTTAAAATGTAGCCAGATTTTAAGACCTTATATCTCTAGACTAGAGGGAAACTAGAGCAAATAATTTATGCTTCTAAAATCATATTTCACTATGTTCTTTTTTGAATTGAAACTTATTTAGATTTATTATTTATTGCACTAAGGTATGGTTTACTGGTTAGATTGCTCCCTATTTGAGTTAATGTAAGATGTGGAATTAAAAAAAATATTTCGTTAAAAGAATTTTACACGACACTCAGATCAATATGTACGAAACTATTGTGTTTGAAAGAAAAAGAACAATTTTTTAAAAACACAATTAAGATTGTGCTGATAAGAAATGTGAAAAATGGTAGATGTCTGATTTTGTTCTTTCTTCCTATTAGGTTAGGTTTGCTGGTTATACTGCAAATATTTCCGGTTGGGAAAAAAGAGCTTAAGAATAAAAGCCGTTTGTTCGAATGTTTCTTTTCAGATCTTTTTTTTAATATCTGTAATGAACTTAGGACTGCAACGTAATTTCCGTAGTCAAAACAAAACCTTAGACTGCTTATAGTCCTTTAAAAACATCTGTCCTCATAGTACACAGCAGTTGGTTGGACTCATTTATGAAATTGTATGTTGTATCAATTCAATATAAACACCATGTGTCAAATTAAAAAAATATTCTTATATATTCAATAGAAAATAGCAATAATTGATTTTACAGCTAAAAAGAAAAATAAATGAAACAAAATAACCATCGCCAATTTATACTGCGATAGAAATTCTCGAAGACGGAAAACAAAGTTGTTTACAGAAAAAGTAACAATACATTTGACGGTGAATTTTATGTTATTTTTAGCTTCTTTTCTGCAATTCGTTTTCTAACTTGGAGCGATGATTCTTTATTTTAAATTTAGTTTAGCTTTAGATTTTTTCTTTACATTGAGTACAGCGTCAAAACAAAATCTTTAAGTCTGAGGAAAATGCTTTATTCAATAAAAGGTTTGTTGAAAAATAAAGATGCTGTAAAAAATTTAATCAATATATATAGTATCAATAATTTTGAAGAAATTGCTAAAAGAATGTATTGTAATTATTAAAAAAATTCGAATTAGAAATTAAGACTTCAGATTTCCAAGAGGGAAAAATTATTTCAAAATTATCACTTTGATAATTTTGGAAATTATGGATGCATTTTTGGATATACTGATTCGAAAATGTTTTTAGTTTGACTTATGAAATTGGACGAGCAATCTTTTAATTAAATTCATTGATATTTGCTACATGTTAAACGAAATGGATCTTTTAGTTTATCTGTTCAAGTGCAAGGGAACATAATAACTACAAAACATAAAATATTCAACAGCAAAATTTGGTAGACGGTTTTAAAATCGAAAGTATAAATCTTTATTCAATTTTAAACCAAATCAACTATGAGGTTTATCGTTTATTTATCTGTACATTTATCCATATATATAGATGACTCAGATAAATAAAACTTCTTGTGTTTTGTTTGTTAACAGCAGTTCTAATTGAAATTTTGTTTTAAATAGATATATTAATAGACACTCTAAACGCATACTTGATTTGTTTTTTATTATTTTTTTCTGCTATATGACGAATTTCAAAACTTAAACGTGCTGGACCCTTAAAAATAAAAATCTTAGCTACCGTGGCATTCACGACTTAGCCAAGGTCTACAGTTTTTATGCTGGCAACAGTGATGATGATGATCATCACTCTTTAGTAAAAAGAGCACGAGATCGTTTCAAAAAGACGATTTATTTATTAATTGCTTATTAAAATAAATTCATTTAATAGTTAAATTCTTAAGAAATGAACTATGTACAGGATGATAAAAAAATAACATGAAGTTTTCGGTGCCCTGTGGAGTCCTATGTATTAGAGAAAATATAACAAAATTTGGCCAAACATTACACATTAAAGTATGTGGTTGCAATTTATCAAGAAGGAAAAAAAAATAGTACCAAAAAAGGCCGACAGGAGAAATCCTGGCACTGTTACCGAAAACTTCATTATGTAATTTTCTTATACAGGTACTTTGTGACACTATATCAGGTTAAAAGGAAGGCTTCCGGTAATTCATATCATTCTACAAGAATTCGCCTATCGATTATGTTATCACTACGTGATTGCGCTTTACTTGTCGAGCTCTTTTATTAGAGGAATAAAAATGCTAGCGCTGATCTTCGTGAATCTCGGTGGTTAAAATAGTTACGTAAAGGACCAATTACCATAACTAAATAAAGAATAATGGTTGACAGATTTGAAGCAACAGGAATTCTTGGTGTGCCACCAGTCACAGAACGTAAAGATTTCTTCAGGTCGAGATAGGTTTCTAGTCGTGGGGCTACTTGAAAGTCTTTGTGTATCAAGAACATGGTCCTGGCATTCTTAGTTTAAAAAATCAAATGATGTTACATGTTAGATGAATAAATGTCTATATACTGCGAGCCACCGTCGAAATCCTCGTGTACCGCATGCAGGTATTGCAACATCAGCCTGGTGGTCACCTTGAGCCAAATTTGTAAGTTGCTGCAATAAACATTTTTCACTGGTATTTGGTATTATTTACTGTTTCCACTGGCAGATATGTATTATTTTTTCAAACATTATGCTCTTGTAGTGCCAAGTTTTCCCTTTCAGGCCCTTTTTTGGTACTATTGTTTTTTGACAAATCAAAACTTTATACTTTAATGTGCATGGTGGCCAGATTTTGCTATATTTCGTCCAGTTCATAACACTGTACATGGCTACAAACACCTTCTGTTATTTCTTGATCACCCTCTATAATATGAAAGAAAATGATAAATATTTTTAAAAATAATTTTATCATTGTATAGATGTTTCTATACATCGAATTGATTTTAGAAATTATCGAGTTGGATTCATAGAACTAACTTTACGAACGAATCATAGAACAACGCTCGATCCATAGAATTTGAACGTTGGAATATTATGAAAATACGATAGTAGAAAACATGCGGTTTGCATCTTTGTTTGAGTGTGTTATGTGCCATCTATGCATCCAAGAAATTTTATTCAGGAAAAAAGATTTAAATAATTTTTTTTTATTTGAAATTGTATCTTTTCAAGATTTTATATTTCTATTGATTATAAAAACGACAGATACATTTCATTTATCTAGATAGGTATGTAATTAAATTAACACGTTCACGTTGATAGAGAAAAACCACCTACAAACAAAAATTTTCTAAAATTTGGTAGCAACCTATAACTGTGTTGTAAAATCTGCATCTGAAATTTCATCCATTTGATTGTTATACTTTAAGTAGTAATTGCTACAGATAAAAAAACATATTAATTCCAAATTTTTAAAAAAATTAGGATTTAAAGAGTTTTGAAAAGTCGAGATTCTTCAAAATCTAATGTTAAATTTTTTTATAGATATTTCAGTGACATTTTTGCCTCATAGAAAAAAAGAAATAACATATAAAATTTTTTTATATGCTCACAGTTTTATTACGTATTTTCTTGGACCTTCATAACTAGTTGACCCATCTATTATACATATTTATGACCATACTAACCAAACATGTTCGCATAACTTTTCTTGACCAAGCTAAATATTTTCATTACTTCATTCCCACATTTCCCCAAGCCTTCAGGGAAAGTTGCCCTATACTTAAAAACGTGACACTCAGTGAGATTGGTTGCAGATCTAGGGAAGAAAGGCAGAAAAGTGGTGGAAAGTGCATTGATGCAACGAGATATGATAAAGCTTATTGGCTAACTGCAAGCGAGGAGTGCCGATTTTGTCCGAGGACCTATCGATTATCGATTTTAAACATATTATTATACATGATTTCTACTAATAATGAAAATGAATGTGTTGATGTTTTACGGGTCACATCGTTGATTCACACAGTTCAAAAATTTGATAACTATAAAACTATTAAAATATTAAAAATAAATTGAATTTTGCTGTTTTCCCGCAATCATTTCCGAAAATATCGTGGCATAAAAATAAATTCTCCATCGTCTTAAAATTTGAAATTTTAGTGATTTCATTAAAAATATGCAAGCATTCTAAATATTTCTAATTCATAAAAATTGATTTTTTTTCTTTATTTCAAAAAATAGATTATAGTTTTCCCCAAAGCCACTTTTATTGATTTAGCAAATATTATATCATGTGATTTTCTGCCATTTTTGAAAATTTTAAAAGATTCGCTTTAGTTCACAAGATAAATTAAAATATGAGGTTAAAATATCGTGAATTTTACAGGATAAAAAGACCAGATATTTACAATTTTAATATCTCTACAATGTTAAAGGACTGTTCGAATCAGAAAGTTTCACGTCTTAACTATTAGAACTATTAAAACTTAATATACCTGTTAAACTAGCATGGTGTTAATGACAAAGAATCAGGTGAAATCGTGGTCATAAAATTATATCTAAATTCTTTATCTAAAAATACTTTCTGTGAAGCAACTGGTTGCTTTAGGTAAGTTGTTAGTAATAATTTTCATTTTAGCAATTTACTTGATTAATAATGTAATTATGTTGCCTTAAATCAAAAATAATATATAGTTAAGAGATTTGTTCAACCAACCAGTTACTTTTTGATTGGTGCTGTGATGCCAGGTGTCTTGTCTCCATTAGTTAGAATTAAAACACAGCATGTAAAAGACAATGTAATAAGGCATTAATAAAAATAGCAAATTGATGATTAAAAATTGAACTGTTGTTGGAAGTTAAGGACATCAAAATTTATAATAAAAGCACCAACTGAAATTGAAAAATAAACGAATCAACTTATCCGATGAACTATCCAGGCCTCTAGTGTATATTAAATAATGGTAAACTTACATCATCGGCTTGTATTTACTTTAAGCTAAATTTTAAAAGGCACTTCTACAAAAGTCGGTTATGGCATAATTCAGCATAAATATATATTTTGAAGAATGAATTTTCTGAAATGGTAGTTAACAATCTTAATTTAAGTGGAAATTTTTTTAAATGCTGCTGATCTGAATGTCGATATGATTTATTTGATTAGTTTAATATAGCATGAAATATTTACAATATGAATGAAAAAAGAGCAAAAACTATTAATAATAGAGACGCTTGTAATTTTTGTATGTATTTATTACATACCTAATACACAATCAATACGTTAAAAACGTACATCAAACCTTTTTATAAATATTTTTAGTTTTAATTTTTTTTGTACTATGAGTTTTTTTAAATTTTAATTTTTTTACATTTTTGTTTCTAATAAAATTATTTACAATTAAATATTGTACATCACATATATTTTTACAAGACAAAAAATTACATACATTACAAAGAAATCACACAAAAACACACACACACATACAGAAATAAGCTCTTAAAGAATTAACACAAAAATAAGCTCTAAATGATTTGGCACTTAAAATAAGCTCTATATGATTTGGCACTTAAAGTAAGCTCATGATGATTTGGCACTAAAAAGAGCTCATGATGATTTGGCACTTAAAGTAAGCTCATGATGATTTGGCACTAAAAAGAGCTCATGATGATTTGGCACTAAAAAGAGCTCATGATGATTTGGCACTAAAAAGAACTCATGGAGATTTGGCACTTGAAATGAGCTCTGAATGATTTGGCACTTGAAATGAGCTCTGAATGATTTGGCACTTGAAATGAGCTCTGAATGATTTGGCACTTGAAATGAGCTCAATGATTTGGCACTTAAAATAAGCTCTTGAAAAATATCACAGATAAAGAGATGATAAAAAAATTTAAAAAAAAATTTGAAAGAATGAAAAAAATTAAATTATGTATAAAATAGATATTATTCAATTATAATAGGTTTTTTTTTTTTTTTTTTTTTTTTTTTTCTTTCTGGCTGACCACATCGCTCTGGTGAAAGTTAGAATGGCTGATGATTTCTTCTGAACTATTGTAGTCGAATGATTTTGGTCTATTTTTTGCATTTTGTATAGATGTAGGAAAGAGGAGAAATCAAATCTTCATATTTTAAATTTAGACGAAAATAAAGTATTAGTTTTTTTTTGTCTTTTTCCTGATTTTTTCCTTTTTTTGTTTTTTCTACCGTTTATTATTATTTTTTTGTCGGTTTCTTCATTTTTGAAATTTGGCGTCTTCTTGAATGGTTCAATAATGGAGAATTTTCATTTTAATGAAGCAGTTCTTTCAATTTAGGTCTATTGCCAGTATGTGAAATTTTGCTTCTTTCTCTATTGCATTCAAGGTTTTTTTGGTCTATTTTTTATTTCAGTTTTTCCAGAATGATTTGGTTATTTTTGTTATTTCTCTGTCTGCGTTCTTCGATAGCTGCTGATTGATTATTTATTCTATGAACTGTTTGAAACGTAGCTGAATCTTTTTAAAAATCATCTGCCTGAATCTCTATTGATGGATCTTCTGAGATATTAGCTTGAGATTTTTCAAGAATTTTTTTCTTTTCTTTTTTGAGGCTTTCTTCCAAATTGGTATTCAAATAATTTCTAGTTGGCCAAAAGATAATAATGTCTATTGCTGTTGATTTTGCTGCTAGTTTTTTAAATCTTAATTATTTATTGAAGGATTCGATGAATTTTGTTAGTTCTCTGTCCATGAGTGTTTCGATTGCCATTGAGCTGTAATCTATTGATGGATCTGCTTCAGTTTTAGCTGCGAATTTATATTTTTCTTTCTTATATTCTGCTGGAGCTGCTGCTGATGCATCTTCTGAGATTTTTGCTGGAGATTTTGGGGAATCTTTTTCTTTTTTAATACTATTTTCCAAAAGGGTGTCCAAATATTTGATGGTAGGCCAGATATAGATGAAGTCCCAATATGAAAAGAATATTATTCTAACAGAAAACCATAACAATGTGAGCAGCAGAAGTATTTCCAGTATTTTTGATTCCATTTTTGCGAGTTAGTTTCGAAATATTATGTCAGAATAGAGTTTATTGATAGAGTGTAGATTATGATGCGCTGGGATCAAATGTATGTTTACATTCTGATTAATTTTCTATTTTACAAGAGAAACAATGAGTCTTCAACAGACTCCATCTTTCAACAATGCACAATCCGTTACATTTTGTAGTCAGCAACAATTATAGTATCGATTGTGTTTTAGGAAATATCACTGTTTCCAACAATATAACTGATGTCAATGTTAATTTTTTTGAATATCGCATTGTTATAAGCTAAGTATAAAACGGAATTTGTTTTTTTTTTAAACATTCAACCCCGTTATTGAGTTCTATGTCTCTAAGAAATAAAAGGAATTAGCATTACACCTTTGGGTTAGTTTGTTTATTAATGCAAAAATCTATCAACTTTTGCATAATGTATTTTAACATCATATAAATAAATTTATGTAAAAAGCTGTAGTAAATTTATCGGAGGGATAATAGACATACATTTTTTTTCAAAATCCTTGAATATATAAATACAATATAACAAATATATATAATATTACATTGCTGATTTTTTGTCTGTACTGGTAATAAAGACGAATGTCTTGTATTCGTATATACACAGAAATTCCATTTTGATCAGATCTGGATGTCTAATTTCTAAAAAGTTAATGTTAGTAATATACATCAAACAGAAAAATGATATGAATGAAATAAGGACTATTATTTTATGCTGTTTGAATGGATGACTTTTATGCTAAATTTCAGATTTTGTATTTTTATGCTGAGCCTTGATCCTATGAATCATAGTTAGGGAAATAATTTTGGAAAAAGTAACATTTTCGATGAAAGGAACGATTCACTTTTTTGTGAATAAAACTGATTTGAGTTACGAAGATTTTAAATACGATTCTCTTACAAAACCCAAGATGATTTTATACTAAAAGTGGTGTTCTAATAAAAAGATAAGAAACAACACTTTGGGAATGAAGACTTTATTTGAAGTATACACCATAGACCTTGGCACAACGATTCCTTGTTCCCAAAACTGATGTGACCGTGAAAAGACACTGTCCTTGAGTTCGCAGTCCCAGTTGAAGCGTTTCTCTTTAGAATGCTTTTTCAGGGGACAAGAAACATGAAAGTTGTTAGATGACATGCCAGGGCTGTAAAGAAGATGGTTGAGCATTTCCTCTTGAACTTTGCCAGTCTGGCGTGTGTGACCCTGTAGATGCGTGGACGCGCGTTATCAGGGAGCAGATTCCTTTCTTCCGTGATTAGCCCCGGTCTTTTGTTTCTGATGGACCTGTGTAGCCTCTGGAATGTCTTATTGGCGACACATTAGACGAGTGGTACATTTAGGTCTTTGGAATATCAAACGGCAGGTATTCCAGGCACTTAACTGGGTTGCTCAAGGAGATAAATAAAGGAGATAATAAATAAAGGAGAAAACTTTAATTTAAACTTTAAGTATTTTATTCCATATCTTTATCAGATATCATCAGATTTCTCATCAAAAGTTGGCAAAATTGGCGATTTTTCTTAAAATATAGCCAGATTTTAAGACAGAGATCATAAAAAAAAATAATTCATGCTTCTAAAATCCTATTTCACTATGTTCTTTCAATTGATATTTATTTAGATTTTTTATTTATTGCACTAAAGTATGGTTTCCTGGTTAGATTGCTCCCTATTTGAGTTAATGTAAGATGTGGAATTTAAAAAACTTATTTCGTTAAAAGAATTTTACACCACACTCAGATCAATATGTACGAAACTATTGTGTTTGAAAGAAAAAGAACATTTTTTAAAAACACAATCGAGATTGTGCTGATAAGAAACGTGAAAAATGGTAGATGTCTGATTTTGTTCCTTCTTCCCATTAGGTTAGGTTTACTGAATATACTGCAAATATTTCCGGTTGGGAAAAACAGAGCTTAAGAATAAAAGTCGATTGTACGAATGTTTCTTTTCCGATCTTTTTTTAATATCTGTAATGAACTTAGGACTGCAACGTAATTTCCGTAGTCAAAACAAAACGTTAGATTGCTTATGATCATTAAAAACATCTGTCGCCATAGTACACAGCAGTTGGTTGGACTTATTATGAAATTGTATGTTGTTCAATTCAGTATACACACCATGTGTCAAATTAAAAAAAAATATTCTTATATATTCAACAGTAAAAAGCATAATTGATTTTACAGCTAAAAAGAAAAATAAATGAAACAAAATAACATCGCCAATTTATACTACGATAGAAATTCTCGAAGACGGAAAACAAAGTTGTTTACAGAAAAAGTAACAATACATTTGACGGTGAATTTTGTGTTATTTTTAGCTTCTTTCCTGCAATTCGTTTTCTAACTTGGAGCGATGATTCTTTATTTTAAATTTAGTTTAGCTTTAGATTTTTTCTTTACATTGAGTACAGCGTCAAAACAAAATCTTTCAGTCTGAGAAAAATGCTCTATTCAATAAAAGGTCTAGAAAGTTTTTTAAAAAATAAAGACACTAAAAAATTCTGAACTTCATCAATATATATAATATCAATAATTTTGAAGAAATTGCTAAAAGAATGTATTGTAATTATTAAAAAAAAATTCGAATTAGAAATTAAGATGAACTTTACACTTCAGATTTCCAAGAGGGAAAAATTATTTAAAAATTATCACTTTGATAATTTTGGAAATTATGTATGCATTTTTGGATATACTGACTCGAAAATGTTTTTAGTTTGACAGATGAAATTGGACGAGCAATCTTTGAATTAAATTCATTGATATTTGCTACATTTTAAACGAAATGGATCTTTTAGTTTATCTGTTCAAGTGCAAGAGAACATAATAACTACAAAACATAAAATATTAAGCAGCAAAATTTGGTGGACGATTTTAAAATCGAAAGTATAAATCTTTATTCAATTTTAAACCAAATCAACTATGAGGTTTATCGTCTATTTGTCTGTATATTTATCCATATACATGGATGACTCAGATAAATAAAACTTCGTGTTTTTTTTGTTAACAGCAGTTCTAAGTGAAATTTCGTTTTAAATGGATATACTACAAGACACTCTAAACGTTTACTTGATTTGTTTATTATTTTTTTCTACTATATGACGAATTTCAAACCTTAAACGTGCTGGACCCTTAAAAATGAAAATCTTAGCTATCCTGGCATTCATGACTTAGCCAAGGTCTACAGTTTTTATGCTGGCAACAGTGATGATGATGATCATCACTCTTTAGTAAAAAGAGTACGAGATCGTTTCAAAAAGACGATTTATTTATTAAATGCTTATTAAAATAAATTCATTTAATAGTTAAATTCTTAAGAAATGAACTATGTACAGGATGATAAAAAAATAACAGGAAGTTTTCGGTGCTCTGTGGAGTCCTATGTACTAGAGAAAATGTAACAAAATTTGGCCAAACATTACACATTAAAGTATGTGGTTGCAATTTATCAAGAAGTAAAAAAAAATAGTTCCAAAACAGACCGACAGGAGAAATCCTGGCACTGTTACTGAAAACTTCATTACGTAATTTTCTTATACAGGTACTTTGTGACACTATATCAGGTTAAAAGGAAGGCTTCCGGTAATTCATATCATTCTACAAGAATTCGCCTATCGATTATGTTATCACTACGTGATTGCGCTTTATTAGTCGAGCTCTTTTATCAGAGGGATGAAATGTCAGTGCTGCTCTTCGTAAATCTTGGTGGTTAAAATAGTTACGTAGAGGACCAATTACCATAACTAACTAAAGAATAATGGTTCAGAGATTTGAAACTACAGGAATTCTTGGTGTGCCACCAGGCACAGAACGTAAAGGTTTCTTCAGGTCGAGATAGGTTTCTGGTTGTGGGGCTACTTGAAAGTCTTTGTGTATCAAGAACATGGTCCTGGCATTCCTACTTTAAAAAATCAAATGATGTTACATGTTAAGCGATGCATATAAATGCCTGTATGCTGCGAGCCACCGTTGAAAATCTCTTGCACCACACGCAGATATTGGAACATCAGGCTGATGGTCACCTTGAACCAAATTTGTAAGAAAAGCAAAAATAAATTAATAAACTTTTTTCTTTGGTATTTGGTGTTATTTACTGTTTCCACTGGCAGATATGTATTATTTTTTCAAACATTATGCTCTTGTAGTGCCAAGTTTTCCCTTTCAGGCCCTTTTTTGGTACTATTGTTTTTTGAAAAATCAAAACTTTATACTTTAATGTGCATGGTGGCCAGATTTTGCTATATTTCGTCCAGTTCATAACACTGTACATGGCTACAAACACCTTCTGTTATTTCTTGATCACCCTCTATAATATGAAAG
Source organism: Argiope trifasciata (assembly GCA_026543055.1). Classification (NCBI taxonomy): domain Eukaryota; kingdom Metazoa; phylum Arthropoda; class Arachnida; order Araneae; family Araneidae; genus Argiope; species Argiope trifasciata. The sequence goes on along the minus strand of JAPMOQ010015296.1, from coordinate 173,656 downwards.
AAAATGATAAATATTTTTAAAAATAATTTTATCATTGTATAGATGTTTCTACACATCGAATTGTTTTTAGAAATTATCGAGTTGGATTCATAGAACTAACTTTACGAACGAATCATAGAACAACGCTCGATCCATAGAATTTGAACGTTGGAATATTATGAAAATACGATAGTAGAAAACATGCGGTTTGCATCTTTGTTTGAGTGTGTTATGTGCCATCTATGCATCCAAGATATTTTATTCAGGAAAAAAGATTTAAATAATTTTTTTTTATTTGAAATTGTATCTTTTCAAGATTTTATATTTCTATTGATAATAAAAACGAAAGATACATTTCATTTATCTAGATAGGTATGTAATTAAATTAACACGTTCACGTTGATAGAGAAAAACCACCTACAAACAAAAATTTTCTAAAATTTGGCAGCAATCTATAACTGTGTTGTAAAATCTGCATCTGAAATTTCATCCATTTGATTGTTGTACTTTAAGTAGTAATTGCTACAGATAAAAAAAACATATTAATTCCAAATTTTTTAAAAAATTAGGATTTAAAGAGTTTTGAAAAGTCGAGATTCTTCAAAATCTAATGTTAAATTTTTTTTTAGATATTTCCGTGACATTTTTGCCTTATACAAGAAAAGAAATAACATATAAAATTTTTTTATATGCTCACAATTTTATTACGTTTTTTCTTGGACCTTCATGACTAGTTGACCCATCTATTATACATATTTATGATCATACTAACCAAACATGTTCGCATAACTTTTCTTGACCAAACTAAATATTTTCATTACTTCATTCCCACATTTCCCCAAGCCTTCAGGGAAAGTTGCCCTATACTTAAAAACGTGACACTCAGTGAGATTGGTTGCAGATCTAGGGAAGAAAGGCAGAAAATTGGTGGAAAGTGCATTGGTGCAACAGAGATATGATAAAGCCCATTGGCTAACTGCAAGCGAGGAGTGCCAATTTTGTCCGAGGACCTATCGATTATGGCCGCACTTTCTAAAGGGAACTTTTCTATTCACTTGACGTATGAATTTCACAGTTTAGAGCTATACATTCTTGGGAATTGTTTTGGATTTCCATATAAAAAGAAGGTAAAAAAAGTTCCGAAAGATTTAAAGAAAATTTTATTTATAGAATGTATTTATTTTAATGAAATTAATCAGCGAAAGTGGTCTCTTCAGAATTTTCTCGTATACTTTCAAATACAAGCGTTAATTCCTCATTTCCTGACTGTGAACTTGCTGGGTTCCTTATTTTTATTATTAGAGTCTCAAACATGAGTGTTTTGTGCTTCGTATTATTGCGCAGGAAACAGAATGTGGATTTTGGATGTCTTTTTTCTCAGTTTATTGATACCAAAATTTGACACATAGCTATGATTTTAATTATAAGATAACATACAGAATTTCATATATCCAAGTCATTGTGATTTTGAGATTATTATTTTAACGTGGATGGGCATGTGAAAAACGATAGGAGGTCGACTTCTTGACGTATCAAGGTAAAAATTTCTAATTGATCTGCATTTTAGAAGTTAAAAACCGTGCATCAAATTTTATTTATAGTTTCGTGGCTTAAAAGTCCATTTGCATAAACTTCCAAACAAATACCCTTCATTGGATTTCAATAAAATTTGGCAGTTTTCCTTTATTCAGGGGCAATGAAAGAATAGGCAAAAAGTCACCAAATGATCGTTAGTCGGAAAAAGAGAAAAATCCCCAAAAAGTCGTCAAAAAGGGCAAAATTACGTCAAATTTAACATTCAAATTCATCAATACGTTATTCACTTGACGACATTTGTTTTGCTATTCACTGCACTTGGCTACTTAACTCGCGTTTTGGCTCACATTGGAGTCATCTTACGTTCGTATAACGAAAAAATACCTAAACTTTGAAAGACACCTACAATCTTAGAGCTAAGTTTACACACAAAATTTTATCTGTCAACGTAAAACATTTTTCATTTATCGTGTTCATAAGAAAATTGACATCATTCCAAAGTTATGATTTTTGAACTCGGTAAAATTTGAAGCGTCAATAATCGTCAATATCTAGAACTCAAATTTTTTTACGATTAATACTAACTTTTTATATACATTGTTTACTAGAAAATAAAACACAATTTTAACATACTTTTTGGCACTTGTTATATTTTCAATTCATGTTTAGCGTCGTAAATATGTAAAGTCGAATTTTTTAAATGCCTGAATGGTTATAAATTTAAACACCGTTATTCTTTAATATAATATAATTAAATACATAAATTTATATTATCTTTTTTATGGTTGGTAAAACTTGTTTTCATATTTTAAGGTACAGAATAATTTTTTTAAATCAGGGAGATATTTATTGAATAATCCTCTGAGTTATTTTATAAATTATTAAAAATTTTCTTTAAACGACTTTACTATCATTTCTTATAAATTAATTGAAAAAGTTATTGTTTCTATCAGAAAGTGCACGCAAAAAATTAAGGAAACGCATTGCACAAAGAAGAGAATGATGTAGAGGTTTTGCTATAGTAAGTGTTAAATATATAAAATTTAAAATACTTTACTGAAGAAGTTATCAGGAGGAAGTTATCTAAAATATTGAACTGAGGAGAAGAGCAAACATTAATCCTAGTGAGCCAGTCGGTTGCCAATGGGTTGTTTTTAATAAATAAAAATATTTACACATCTTCACAAAATTAAATGAAAAATTTGCTTAAATTAAATCATTCGCTTGAATTTGAATTAAAATGTGATGAACAATAAAATCAAATTGGCAATTTTATTTAAAGAAAAAATGCATATTTCGCGTTGTCTAGGATAGCAAAATTTCTAAATCTGAGATTAGGTGGCATTCTACAGACCAGATCGTAGGATTTGAATCAGCAAATTTGACACATTTATAATTTTGAGGACGAGAATATGCACTTTGGAGACCTTGAATTTTTCTGAAATTTTAATGCAACTTTAATTCATCAAAAACTATAGACAACTAAAAACTTTTTCCCCGATAAAAATTTTATTACATAAAACTAATTTTTAGACCTCTTTGAATTGAAATTTTATAAATAAAATTTTACTTATTATATGAATTTTTCCAACATTTTGATAACTTTTTAATTTTTATCTTTGCTTAATTTTAAACAACACATTTCATTTTTGTAATGAAATGTATTGGATTGTAATGATTGTCAGAAAGGTTCATTTCCCAAATTCTATAAATAGTAAAATTTAATTTAATTTTTAATTTCAATCTAAATTTAGTGTGACCATATTAGGAGATTATATTTTTTTTTTTTTTTTTTTTTTTTTTTTTTTTTTTTTTTTTTTTTTTATATATATATTTTATATATATATATATATATATATATATATATATATATATAGTAATTTTTGAATCTATCATTTTTTTTAAATATAGATTTATACCTTTAGAAATTTTAGGAAATGACAGATATTATTGATGGAAAAGCAATTTTTGAAACAGTTTCTGATTTAAAATTTATTTCTAAAAAGCAATTTTGCTAAGAAGTTTGAGATAACTATACATTTCAATAATTTTTATAGTGCATCAGTGAGATTTTCAATAGTTTTATTAGAATAATTTTTTCCCAATGCTTTGCTTGAAGTATTGAATTATTAATAAAAAACAAACCAATTAAAATAATTTTATTTCAGAAAAATATTGATGCTCAGTATCAAATATATTATTATCCAGGCGAAAACACTTTGCTGCTATTATTCTCTGATTTAAGTTTCCCATAATTTCGAATTTAAAACCCAAAGTTATTTTTGAGTCAGAAATTAGGCGACAATTCGTAAATAAAAGCGTGAACTTCATATTACTTAAAACTAACGTCTATCTTTTATAATAGATGGCGCTGTGAATAGTAGTCATATTTTTAACAATGGTAGTGTGTTTATGACACATCACGCTTTTCGAATAGAAAATATTTAAGGAATGCCAAAAATTTCAGCTCGAAGTATAAATAACATATAGAAAAATTGAAACTATTATTAAAATTCATGCAAATGAGATTAAAAAATATTTTTCTGAGAAGTCTTTTATTTCTACAATAATAATCAGAATAGGGAATTTTCGTAATAATATTCAATATATGAAATTCTGCAAAAACATAATTACTGGGTAAATCTGATAAATACTTATTACCAATAAATCAATAAATAATTTATTTAAATAAAAATGCATTGTTTCAATGATGATTTCTTAAAGGTTCTTGAATAAAATGAAATGAAATTATAATGTTATTATATGTATACACAATTATAATTAAGATAATCTGAATTCGAAGCATTGCAATAATGATCAATTAATGCAAAATATAAACAATTACATGCATACCAGATAATTGAAATTACTAAAAGGAATAGAGATAGGAGGAAAAAAAAAGAAAAACGTACTTAATCGAAACATCCCGCTCTTTCTAATAAAAAAAGCCTTCGAACAATTTCTTTCCCAGTTTAACACTTTTGGATACTTTGTATTTTAGTATTTCTAGACTCCTTAAATAGTCAAAAAAGACATAAATTTTTTTTAACAAATGTGCTTGCTACATTGAATAAATTGTTAGTCAACCTTATTAACACTAGATATTGTATGATATTTCTACACTTTCCGATATTATGAATACCATATAATACCATGAAGGCATGCATTCAGCACACAGAGCCCCTTATCATTTCACTTTGCTATCAGTTATTTTACTTAGATCTATTTCTTGATTATAGTCATGTGGATAACATGCAATGGCTATCAATTTAGTAAAAATTCAACAAAACAGAACAGCTAATACGCAACTTAAGCTCTATTTAATAGCAATATATGGAACATAAAACATCGTGCAGCACTTTTTTTTTTTGTAAAATCTTTTCTTTTTCTTTTCTTTGTTTGAAAAAATATTTAAGTACGAATCACATTCTGATTACATATGGTAATTTTTCGATATGACTTTGTAATTTAAATAAAAAGCCAGGAATGCATTTAGTTTAACATGTTACTTGAAGCAATCTGCTAGATTAAAGTATTCGTTTTACAGTTTGTCTATCATTATTTAAATTTTTGAACTTACGCTCAGTTTTACTCTGTTGAAATCGGATTCGAGATGGTGCTGTATGGTGCTATATGTGATTGTCAACATGAGAGCAGTAAGAAAAAAGCTCTATTAGTTACAATTTTACACAGAAAAAAATTATGTCTTTTCAGAAAAGACACCTATAAAGATAAAGTGACAAAAACAAAACCTTATCTAAATATCAAATTTGATTCAAACAGTTATAGCTGTTTCCGAGAAACATGACATAAATTTATATATATGCAAGGAATACTTTTTTAAAGTTACAAGATTTAGTCATCCATAAAGGTCGAAGGATTATTTTTCTTGTAAGTATTAATATACTAAAGAATATATTTCCTCGAACATTACGTTATCTATTCTTTATTTAGAGTTAAAGAAAGAAAATGTTTTAAGCCAGAGAAGAAAAATGGAATCGTATTTTTGCATTGAGAAATCTAATAATATAGTTATTTACTTTGTCTCTCGTGTTTCTTATTTATATAAAAATTAGGAAAAACGAATACGAAGAAATGCGGAGTCAGTGAACTTATTCTATTTTTAAAATAAAAGTAAACATGTGAACTTCAAAATAAATAAAGAATTAAAGAACTAAACAAACTGTTTGAATGTTCACGTTTTCGAATACGTTGTACTGAGAAATTACTACAATTGTTCAAAAATTCGAATTCGAATTTGTTACCGATTCCAAGTTTTACCAGATTTTCTTAAGTTTAAAAAGCACAATTTTAGAAAATATCCGCCTATGACGAAATAAAATATATCTTTGGCAAAAATGACTCAAAACCCCTTTGAGCTACATAGACGAAATTTTGCACACCGACTTTGCAGGTTTGTATCAAATTTCCATTCATAGGAAGTCAATCTGACCAAATGCCCAAATATAAGTTTACACGATAATTACAAAATATAGAGAGCCTAGATAAATAAAATTCGGTTCACAGATTTAACATCGATTGTGTAGGCGCTTGGCAAATTTGAGCCAAATTTGACGCCGTTTTGACAATCTATCGGACTATATTTAGAGAAAATTGTTGACGTGATAATTTAAAAATACAGTGATTTAAATGTGCTGGGATTTGTGACTACAAATGCAGTTTTGTGTTCAAATATTTGTTTCAATTGTTTGAAAGAAATGTCTCTAAAATATAAATACGATTCTAAGATACAACTGATTATATTCTAGTGATTAATCGCCAAGACATCTGCCAAGGATTATATGTTCAGTTAATATGCTAATTCACTCCAGTGATTATTTTATGTCTATAACCTGGAAGGGATTCTCTGGTATAACATCTTTATCAAAAAGTATGCGAGATAATTTTTAGGAGACCACTTCCATTGGCTATAATGTAGAAGTAATAAAAATACAATACGTCTTAAGCTGTTCTAAGTTTCTGATGATTTGATACCAATATGATTTGAAAAGCTGCAAATTATTATGAGATTTTTCAGATAAAATGATGATAATCATCAGCATTGAATTAAAAATTATTCCAGAAAATTAATCATTTATCATCCTACATCACTTCCATTGTTGAGAAGAGAATAATTCAGTTTATTCTCACCAAACAATCAGTAAAAGATAGCCAAACTCTAAAAATAAATAAGTAAAAATCGCAAAATTATAACAAAACCCAGATTTAATCGATTAGGTAGGACAAAAGGTTTGCTGAAAATTGGAAGACCTTTAAACATGAATTGTACCATGAACTATAATCAGTGATAATATCACAATGAGAATTGCGTTGAATAATTTAAACGTAAAATATTCAATTCACAGTTTGTAAATATTACTCTATGAATGGGTAGACTCACCCACTTGTACCCGAAAGCCACATTTCGCTACAAAACACAGTACCTCGTCAACAAGGTGCATTGCTGAATCAACTAATGCTTGAAGCAGTGCTGGTCACGATATATAGCGAATATCGTGGTCAGAATTCAACTTCGAACAAGCAGTGCTGTTGGCATTCATGCTCTATTTCCGAATCATTGTCATATCAAAATTGGGCACAGTTATTCAGGAAAGGACCAAAGTCAAAATACTCCATTTGAGATAAAGCGTTTCGAATTTCCGAATAGAATACAAATTGAATAATTGAAGTAATCATCTATAATACATAGTTTGAGACCTATTGAGTAAAGAATTTGGCTACTAATCTGCAATTTGCATATGAAGAAGTTTATTTTCTTAATTTTTTTTTTGTATTTTTGAATTATCGCTGTCATGTTCGTACTAATATCCGAATTGACAGAGTCAATGTTTTAGTGAGTTTTATCAAAGTTAGATTCGGATCATCAAGTCTAGTATTAAAATGACATGCCGTATTTAGACAGTTGCATTTTAATTTTAATTCTTATGTTTCTATGACCGTTGGCGAATACACAGCAAGAAAAAAAAGACCAAAAACAACAAGATAATGTTTTTAGGCTGGTACATGGTCTGGTACACATATGGAGGAGACAAATGTCATGACTATGTACAAACTCGTTAGAAGCTCAAAAGTCATTCAGAACATCCTGCAGGGAAGATTAAGAAACAAAGCAAGATCAAATTAGTGACGTAGTTATTCCTTGAGTTATAAAGAAGTAATTATTAATTTACGGAGATGGGCGATTTTTTTCCTGTAAACTTTGTATAAAAAACTTAAGCGTATCTTTTTCTTTTAAGTTAGAAGCGCAATCAAGCAAGCTCATAAGTTGGAGTGTTTGGGCGTGCATTTGACGAGTATTGTCTCTCTTTACTTTAATATTTATAAATTTTTATTAAGAAATAGTAATTCAAAATTTCTATCAGGCTTTTTGCTCAAAATTTAGTCAACTTTTTTACTTATTTGCTTAAAAATTTTGAAGAATATTTATACCCAAAAACCATTTTTATAACCTATATAATAAAAAAATAATGTTTTTAACGATAGCAAGTTTATTTTCGAATTAATTGTTTCTCAAATTTTAGTAATTTCCGATGATAATTATTATGACTTATTATCAGTTTCCATGTTACTCTATAAGGACAACAGTCATTTATATTGCCCAGGATGCCTAGAAAAAGAAGGTGGAATTCGTATCCTATCTTTTAAATAAAATATATTTTAATTTACTTGCTATTAACAGTTACTTAAATAAGAATAAACAACTTTTTAAAACCACGAAAGCTTTTCAGCAAATAAAATCAGAAAATTAGCATTAAATTTCTAATTTATTGAAAAGGAGAAAAAGGATGGGATTTTAACTGATGGAGGAAAGAAACAAATAATAAAGACAAATATTTCTTGAAAATGTTTTTGATAAAAAGAAAGTTGTTATCATATTGCAGGAGAAACGTATAAAACTATATACTCTCCCAAACCATTTGAAATACACACACAAGTACAACATAACAAGAAAACATTTATTCGATATTTTTATTTGCAAGTTAATAGTATAAAAGTATTTTTAAATTGCTAATATGATGAAAAACAATTTAGTGAATATAAAACCATATCTGTTAAAACTATCTATTTAATGCAGTTACTTTGGTTAATGGGAACCTAAAATAAATAGGAGATTATTTTTTTTAAAAAAGTCGTTTATTTATTTATATTAAATAAAAACTAAAAACCCCCCCCGCAAACTATAAAAACATTTCAGTAAATAAAAACTGAAAAATAATATGAAACTATCAATTTGAAGAAAAGGGGGGGGGGTGGATAAAGAATTTCTACTGACGGAGAAAAAAAAATAAAGATACATATTTATTGAAAATGTTTTTGATTATAAGAAATTTGTGAATACATGAGGAAGAACTTAACAAAAGCATATATTCTCCCAGACTACATGTACACTAACATTACACACACACGCACAAAATGAGAATTAACAAGAAAAAAATAATTTCATATATTTATGTATTTTGAGTTTACAATATAAAAGTAATTTTTAATTGCTAACATGACAAAAAAAGAATCTGGCGAGTTTAAGGGTATATACATATATTAAAAACTATAGGTTTTATGTAGTTATTTTTGTTAATGTGGTTCTAAAATAAATGGTAAAAACTTTTTAAAAATTCGTTTATTTATTTATAAATGTTAGAGAAAGAACAAACGACTTTTTTGAACTATGAAAACCATTAATTAAAAATAGACAATTAGCATAAAACTTCCAATTTAAGAAAAAGGCGAGAAAAATAATAGTAAAGCGATTTAAACTGACGGAGAAAAAATATACATAGATTTTTATTGAAAATGTTTTTGATTATAAGAAATTTTTAATCACACAGCTGAAAAAATATTAAAAAGTGTATATTTTCCTACAGTTTTGCAGTACATAAACCCGAAAAAACAGGGGAAAAAGCCTCCTCCATAATTTTATGTACTTCGAGTTCTCAGTATAAAAGTAATTTTAAATTGTTAATATGATAAAAAAGAATCTAGCAAATATAAAGCTATATCTGTTTAATGCAATTAATTTTGTTAATGTGAGCCTAAAATAAACATGAGAATTTTTTAAAAAATCGTTTATATATTTATATTAAAGAAATGATAAAAACATTTTTAAACTATGAAAATCTATATCTATACTTATAATAAAGCTCAATGTGTGTGTGTGTGCGTGTGTGTGTGTGTGTGCGTGTGTGTGTGTGTGTGTGTGTTGGCGCTCTACAGGCCAGACCGTTGGACCTACAGCTACCATATTCGGTACATGTATACCTTGGAGGTCCGGAATGTGCACCTCGGAGCCCTTTTTTCGAATTTTTAATTAGAATTTGAATTAATTACAATTCAAGCGAAATTTCGACGTTTTTCCGCTATAACTTCCGAAAATATGATCGCATAAACATGATTTTTACATTAATTTACAGATTAAAAAATTAGCCTTCTAATGGTATCAGTATTTTAATGTATAACTTAAGCTTCTCTTTTTAACGAATTTTTAAAAAATTATTTTAACCATGTTTTTTTAGCACGTGACTAGATAAAATAAAAGAATGCCGGAAGTTCAAATAAAAAAAATTATTATCGCAAATAAATCTAAAGCAATACAACTTTCAGCACGTGACTGGATAAAATAAAAGAAACATAAAATGTGATATTTTCTAAAAAAAATAAATGCAAAGCAAAGGTTTCTTTAATCGTTTGCAATATCTAAATCATTTATTCCATAAATCATCTTTATTTATAGTAAACCTGATTGAATTTAGACAGGATATGCATTGAAATCCCGACTTAATGGCATATTTATGTAATCGTTTGCAATATCTGTATCATTAATTTAATACTTTTTTTCCCTTTCTTGCTTTCTTTAAAAAACACATTTAATATTTTGGCAACATCATCGAAATTTTTTTTAATATTTTGGAAGCATAACCGATGGTTAAAACTGACTGATTTATAAAATTAAAGAATATTATTTGGAAAAGGTGTACTTTTAGAACTTTCCGTCCATCTTAAAGAAAATATTAATTTCAGGTCAATCAATGCCCGGAATTACTTTAAGGCTAATGAATATGTGATTTAATTGAAAATTTGAGAACACTTTACACATGGTGAACCAGCTGGTCACCAAAGGCGGCTAGTATTTCAATAAATTAAAACAGAAAATTAGCATAAAACTTACAATTTGAGGAAAAAGGGGAAAAAATGAAGGGATTTCTAGTATCGGAGGAAAAATAAATAAAGATAAATGTTTATTGAAAATAATTTTGATTATAAGAAATTTCTAATCGCACATTAGGCAAAATATATAAAAGTATATACGAATATTTACAGTACACAGACAGGTACAAAATAACAGCAAAAAAAACTATTCCACATTTTTATGTACTTCGAGTTTCCAATATAAAATTGCTAAGTTAATAAATTTAAAACAATATTTGTTAAAATTATTCGTTTTGTGTAATTACTTTTGTTAATGTGGGTATAAAAAATTAGAAGTTGAAAAAATAAATAGATATTAAAGTAAGATAAAACAATTTTTTTAAACTACGAAAACATTTTAGTAAATAAAAATAGAAAAGTAGCTCACAATTTCGAATTTTAGGAATATGGCTGAAAAATAGAGATTTTTACACTAACAGAAATAAAAACAAAGTTTTGATGTAAAAAATGTTTCTGATCTTAAGAAATTTGTTAGCACACATCAGGAAAAACATACAAAAATAAATAAGCTCTAACATTATTACAAATTACACGCGTACCAAATAACAATTACATAGAAAAGTTTATACTAGTTTATAAAAGTTTTATGTATGTACTTCTAATTTTTAATATAAAAGTAATTTTAAATTGCTAATAAAACGAAAAGAATCTAGCGAATATAAAGCAATACATGTTGCTTTTGCTAATGTGGTTTCTAAAATATATTGTTGAATTTTTAAACATAATCTTTAATTTATTTATAAGTACTAGAATAAGTAATAATAATGTTTTTAAATATAGAAACATTTCGGTGAATACAAACGGACATTTAGTTTAAATCTTAAAATTTACGGAAAGGGTAAAAATAATTTAATTCAATTTTTAAATTTTTTCTTGTTACAGTGAGAAAGTGTTAATTTAATCCTTATCTACGAAAACACTTCCAGTGTTCTAAACGAGCCAATAAAATAGAATGATTTAAACATTCATAATCCGACATTTTTTAACCACGAGCTCCAGGACTGCTTCATTAAATATTACGATTTTTTTCCTACATTCTCTACACTAGAAGACGGGCTTTTTTTTTAAATAATCTATCAGCATGAAAATCTCCTGTTTTAACAATGAAAAAACAGTCTTAAATAAAGAAACTCAGAAATAAAGAGAATATGTTTCAGGTTTTCAACTGAGTGAAAAAAAATGGTAATCGATTTTTCTCTCGTGATTCAAAAGCAATCTAATTAAAGTAAATATTTAAACTTTCATTCTGTTAATTGTTAATCACGGCGACGCTTTATTTAAAGAATAATTATGACTTTTTTTGGATAGGGGGGTGAATTAAAACCCAAAAGAGAGACTTAAAATACAATATTTTAGAATAATTTAATAAAATTAAAGATAAAAAATATAATACTGGACAGAAAGGGGAATTTCAAAAATTATTCAATGTTAAAAATAAGAAATTTTATAGGAATAAATTTATAAAATAATTTATGCCATTGATATTTGTTATAGAAATTTGCTATGAAAGCAATTTTAATTACATGTTGAACAGTATATTTTACAACCTTTTATTTAATAGGTGTTTGCATATATTTTGATAATTTTTTTCACTTTAAAAGGGCTTTATTGAGAAAAATCGGTACAAATTATTTTCCGTCATTTTCTGCAAATGTATCCTATTTTCGTCCTATAACTCTTGCAATTGTTTTCGAATTTTGGTCTTCCAGGCCGTTCTGTGTCATTGACATCGAGTTGCCACTTTGGAATCATCAAAACCTAAACCGATTATTGGGAAATAATGGAGCATCATCATCAAAAGATTCTAAAAGTGTCTGATGAGCTTCGGCAGCAGATTTCTTCGAATAAAGCTGAAAAATCATTGAATGATGCAAATTCAATTTCGAGCAATCAATGATTTGTGTTTTTATACTCTGATGTTTCTAGCTTTCAGCGAAGTAAAAAATATGGTAATCGATTTTTCTCACGTGAATAATTCAGTAATACTAAGGGGAAAACTTTCAAAGTGGTAACAATAAATAGTAAATTGGTGAAACCCAAAATCATCGACGTTTATATAGAAACTTTGCTTTTTTACCAAATCGCTAAATAAAATGCATGCAACAGCAGAATATCGTGCGTTATTTTGTAAAGATGGATTTTTTAAATAATTTTTCTTTTTTTTTCTGATTTACTGAGTGATCAAATTCTGTTATTTATGCATTTTCAATGACAACGGGAGATATATTTTTAAACATTTTCCACTTGATTAAATGAGTTTGATTAAATTTTGATACTTTTATGGTACTAAATTTGAATAAAAAATCAAAGATTGAATAATACTTATAAGAATAAGTTATGAAAGATTAAGTTTCCAAAAGCAGAAGATCATAATAAAGCGGAAACTTTTTATAGCATACCAAACTACCATACTTATACCAAATAATGGAAAATAACTTTGTAATTAAAAATATGAACAAAATTCAAATAGGGTGAAAACACGATTCACTGAAGAAATTATTAAAAGTAAAATGTTTTAAAAAGAACTAAGGTCTAAACATTTCTTTTATATAGTTAATATATAGACTAATGTTTTTCCTAACTTTTGCTTTTTTTAATAAAAAATCGAATGAATTAAAATTTTAATAGAATCTTTAATTTTTATTACTCTTTCATATATAAGCACTCGCATGTACTAAATGTCCACTGTAATTTAGAAAAGATTAAATAATAATTTTTCATTACAAATCTGTGGAAAGTATTTAAAATGCTCTAAGTCCACTGTTATTGAAAAGAGAGTAAAATAAATAAATAAAAAAAATGTTTTATCTTCTAACAACGAAAAAGCCCTTAACTGACGTAAAGCAGTAAAAAAGTGTCTCCTATGAGTAAATATTATTTGCCTTTACTATTTCTAACTTATAAATGAGGAGTGCCCATTTATCTTAATGAGAATCAAGAACTTCGTAATAGCATATTTATAAATTAATTTTTATTTTATAGCAAATGATTAGATTTAAAAAGTTTTTGTAACATTTGAACAGGTAAAGTCTGTCAAGCATTTTTTTATATGGCAATAGTATAATAAAAAAACATTATAACTAGTAAATATGTTTAAATTAATAAGGCATAAATGATAATATTCATCATCTTTTAATCGCATATATTTTTTTACCTGCTTTTACTAGTATTGCATTAAGGTATCCGTCTACGTTAAAAACACTGGTTATCGACCACAACGGCGATTTTTTTTATTACTATTATTTCTTGTTGTTCAGGATTTTTTTTTCACAAAACAGTTTATTTTTTCTAGGAAAAGGAAGGCCCGACCTATTATCCTAGGGAATTTTAAGCAAAACATATTTTTCAGCTCAAATTTGTCTTTGAATTCAATTTTCTCAAAACTTTAATTTTTATAAAAATTTTCCACCATTAACACGATATCTCTAAAACTAATTGAGGTATTTACATAAACAGTGGGTTTTAAATAATGCAGACAATGAAATGAGCAAAAAGTTTTATTGTTGGTGAAATACTTTTTCATTTACAGGTGTTTTAAGAAAAATTATGTTGTGATATTTATGAAAAAAAAACACGCATATATACGTATATTTTTATCCATAATTTCTTTGCATCTCAATATATTTCTTCGGTTTTGCTTCATTTCATTTATCATTTTATTCTATAACTTGTGTACAAAGAAAAATGAGTTTCCTGTTTTACCAATTTGTGTAACTTTTAACAATTTTCCTTAAATTTCTTCAAAATTTACTACAAATTTTCTCATTTCTCAAAATATACTATATTTTCAAATAATAATTTTGTATTTATAGTATTTTGTGTTACAGTTGACGATAAAACTGAAAACCATAGTTTTAAATAGTTTTTAAAATTTCAATTTTTCAAATTTTTTTCTTCGAACGTAGTCGGATACCTTAATATTAAAAAAGCTTCTTTGAAAGCAGATGCGTTTTTAACAGGTTGACGTAGAACTATGACATCATAGCTGTTAGTTCCATGGAATGTAATTTTTTCCGGGGGAAATTAAATGATTTAATTTTTATATTAGTTCAAAGAAACTTCACTCTCGCTTAATAATAGTTTTGATAAACTTATTTTCTCTTTTACCCGGTGTAAACATATCACTTATTTCATTCTTAAGAGGGAAACTTTGAAGGATTTGACTCCTGTTCTAAGATTAATCCATTATGAAAATCTTTTATGATCACAGAAATTAGAAAATAGAAGTTTGTGTTTACAAAAATATTGTTTTCATAAAACAATGCTTCCATGGTTGAAAATTATCATCACATGTATAGAGAGAGCAAGATGGAAGGGGAATAGAGGCCGATAGAGAAGTCACGTGGTTGTTTCAAACCGGTTTAAACTGGTTATCAACTTAATTTAAATAAGACAAATAATGACTTGAAAATAATAATGTTCTCGCATAGTAGCTTGAAATTTGAGATCTTAGATTTCTTATTTTTTTTTTTTAAATTTCTGAATAATTTTTAACAATATTTTTTATTGTTTCATTCGACTTTAATCTAGTGATTTTTTTTCTTATACTTAAAAATTAAAAAAGAGAAATTCTGCTAACTATCTGCAGTAAAAACATGAGAAACGAGACAATGAATTTACATTACAGCAAAATAAAGTGTATAAATTGAAATAAATTACCTTATCTATAATGGCATTATGACGTTGCGGGACTCGACTCCATTAGAAATGATAAGTGTACAAATGGAAGAATACCCTATAAACCGAAGAAAAGTAAATATATAAATATCAAGTGTCAATTGTCAAGTGTCACTTGATATTATAATATGTATTAGCATCCTAAGAGGGCAAATAAGAAATATTACTGGAAAGAAAATTTTTTCTAACCATTTATTATGACTTTATTCCCAACAATAATGAATTTTAGCGTAAAAGTAACTTTTTCAAAATTTTTTCAAAGCTTATAAGCTACGTATAAAAGTCGATGAAACAAGAAATTTTAACACATTGTATGCGGGCACGTGCCATTACGTTTTCTGACAATTGACACTTGAGCGCGGGTCACGTAGTAGTACGGGTTAGTGTAACAACATGGTTTGTTTGGGGGTACAAGAATAACGGTATAGACAGGAAAATGAAGCCGAATGTTCTTGTCTACTTCATAGATTCTGGAAAAATTTGAACAAATAAAAATTAGTTTTTACATCAGTCGATGCGGAACCACAGAACGGGAAGGTGGATTAAAAAAATCAGTTTAGATTTAAAATTCAGTTTTTATTTATCCTTGCGAAAATGAATGAATTTTGCCGTGTACCTCTTCGTAGAGGAAAATGCTTTGAACGTTACCACACTGTAACAAATGATTAGTTTTATGATTGCTCTTTTCATTTTTTTAATTATGTAAAAATGTTTATATATAACATAATTCGAAAACTTTAAAACTATATACTTCTATTTCTATTTGATTTTTCCTATTTACGATACTATTATAAATTTATCCACTAAAAGAATATTTTTGTTTACATCAATCTTATGGCCATTGTTTATAGATTTGAATATAAAATACAAAAAGTTGGTTAAAAAATGAGCTAATTTTCGATCTATTGAGATTGAACTGAATAACTAAATTTACGCCCAAAGCGCCCGTTCCCGGTACAATTCCGCTGCGAAATGCACCCGCACGCAATGTGGTAAAAAACATTTAGCAGTTTAGATCAAGTTTATAATCGTCAAATTAAAATTGCACAGCATAAAAATATGCAGGAAATATCTTTAATGTTGCAATAAATATTAGAAAACGAAATTTGTTTCTGGATTAATAAATTTAATATTTTTGATTATTCGCGATCGGGGCGAAAATCCTGTTTTGGCGGAATTTATATTCATGTCTTTATAACCCTTTTAATATTAATTGGGGATTATCCAGCATATAAATCTTTTACCTTAAGACATGATGAGCTATATTAATCTAGTGCATCCGTTAACGATATATCCGATATCTTTACACCATCTCTCTCTCTATTTCCGAATGTCGTGAGGGTAACTGTGACTGTAATCGGTAGAACACGTTGTTTTAAATGACTTCTTGCTTCGCATTATCTCTCTATTTCTTCAATCAGCTTAACAGTATACCAATTTGATCGAAAACATCTTTTGTTTTCATTTAGGGTAGGCTTAAAATTTTTCTATTTCGATATATTTGTAATGTATAATTTCGAAAAGATTTCGTTAAGAAGTAGTTTAATGTTAAATTCCTTGAAGAAATTTTTTAAATGTTTATGTTTATATGCTGATATGTTAGATATAATTGTGTCATATTATCTTTCAAAATACAAAAATGATTTTAAAACGTTTTGAAGAATTAAACAAATGAATCTAAAACTGTAGAAATGCAGGTCACTTTTTGAGTAATAGATATTCATTTAGAAATAATTTTTCACAATTTCTGGTGTATTTTTAATAAAAAATTACAAATATTCATTAAAAATTTTTAAAAATTCTGAATTACATCTAAGTAAATTGTTGCAGAAAATATATCTCTACCCCTCTATGAAATTTAAAAAAAAATAATGATACCTTTTTTATTTCTAGTCAATTTTTTCCACAAATTTTATAATTTTTTTTATCAATACAACCTTAACTACTGACAAGTTGGCTAAGTCATAAACATGAACTTATATTTGATCAAATAATCTGATTTTAAATTTAAAAAAAAGGAAATCTGCTATAGCAAATTTCAAATTATTACTTGAAAACATTAATTCTTAAGTCACATGCTATCAATCTGACAGAAAAATTTATATATATATATATATATATATATATATATACCTATTGATACCTTTCGTATTGATTCCCACTTTTTTCTCTGTGCTTCTGCTCTAACTCCTTACAACCCTGTCTTTTATTAGCCAGACAGATGAATCAGGTATGTGGTAAATTAATTCCACGAGAGGGCGCTCAGCACTTCTTCCGGTGTTAACCAGCAGTCAGAGGGGAGAGGGCAGAGAGAGTTCCCGACACCAACTAATACGGACCGTTTCCGCTACCGTCGGCCGAGAAAGGGTCACGACCGGAAACCGTCGAGACATGATCCTCTTCAAAGGGCCGAAACTGGACTTCTTGTGTTGAAGAATTCATCGGCAGATGCTCAAGGAGCCACGCGTCGGTGGAAAAGAGCAACTGCTGTTATCTACTGTTGAAATTAATTCTTCATCAGAGAAACTTCATTATAAAAATCATCTAATTTTAATCCTTCAATAAACCAATAGTAATCTAAACCAGTGGACTGATACATTAAAACCCATCACACCCACAGGTATGTAGGGGACATTCATGGCAAGTTGTAACTGTTTGCTGGCGATAAATTATAAAATGTGACACTTTTCTTTATCTCTTTCTAATAACGCTAAAAGCAAAAAATTGATGCCTCAATCGCAAATTTTCTGCCCATCGTTTTGAGGTTTCAAAAACCTCAAATCAAAACAATATAATGCTCTCACATTATAATAAGCAATATCCCAGGTCGTCAGACAACATCAGTTGGCAGACAAATGCGTCTAGAATTAAAAAAAGAAATTCTATCGACAAATCATAGTTAATATCACAGCCTTTAACTACATGTGTATAAAACGACCGATTGTATGATCGCTATCACCATCGTATCGACTTCATTGTAATTCATTCGATAATAGTGAATACTAATGTCCCAGTTGGAATGAACTTTCGCACGCATTTGACAAACCCAACTAAGACCTAATTGTTAATTATCCGGAAATCTAGAATGCAAGGTCTTTCTACCCCAGAGATAATAAACAGAATACCACCCACCCCACTCCCATCCACTGCATCCGCTATCGTCGTTTGCCAATATCTCCTCCATCTGACAATTTCCGATTGCCATGAGAATGAGAGTTGTTGTAATAAACTGAACGCTTAGGGAGGGAGGCGACACCCCTTCCAACCTTGCAATTCCTGATCCTCTTTATTAGTTAGGCGTTGTAACAATTCGATCGAATCGGGCTATTGCTAATTTAGAGTGGGTGGCAGGTGCAAATTATTTCGAATTAAGTGTGATTGTGATGGCTAATTCTAAATATATCTCGGAAAATCGTTTGGTGGTGAGGAGTTGTGAGTTTTTTTTTCGTTATGAATGTACTTTTTTTGGGAGTACCAACGAATGAGGATCTATTAATACATCTTATAATATCAGACAATTTCTCGGTTAATATGTTCATTCATAACTACATTACTTTAATTGTTAATTTTTTGTGATAAAATATTTAAAATATATTTATTCTAGTATTTATCAATTTTATCTCCATTGAATTGTAAAAACGTCTTCGGAGTATCTTGCATACATTCTTATGAAGGTGTATATCTTTTAAAAATTTTTGTGAAATTATAAAAAAATTTAATCAGTTACACATAGCTTAGATATTTCTTTAAAATTTTTAAAGAAAATTCACTCGCCTTTTGGAATTCCTTTTATATTAAACAATTATATGATTTAAAATAATGCATAAACGGCCCTCGGTGGCCGGGTTGTATGGTCTTGTCTTTGGGACCGGAGGGCTGAAGGCTTGAGACCCAATTTGACTGAAAAACCATCGTGTGAGAGGGCGTTATGAGTGCTCAATCCGTCGTTACCATCTGTAACCCCACTGGCATGGTGCGGAGAGTGGGTCTGAGCTCAAGTGTCGTCCTCGTCATCTCACAAAATTCCAAGGTCCGTTTCAGTATAAAGAGGGACGTTAATATAAGCCGGGAAAAGCAAAGTTTAGACTCTCTAATTACTCTACTTGCATATCATTAACTGTATCCATTTGTGAACAATAATGATAAAAGTGCTTATTAGGGTACCATTACTTTAATTACTTTAACATCCACTTTAAAGCAACTCAAAGGATATTTTGGAAAGGACATCGTACTTTTGAACCATGGTCAGATGGCGTGGACAATATATGAGCTGGCACCAGCTTATTTAAACTTCAGCACCACATCAGCAGGAGGACAATTTACCCCGACGGATTTAACGTAAAGGGTACCCTTTACGTTAAATCCGTCACGACTCAAACCCTCCATTTTCCAAGACGAGACCTTATCACCAAGTCAGCTCTATTAGCGTGCTATCTTTGGCAATTACTCACTAGAAGGCCATTAATACACTAGAATCAGAAAATGGAACGCGTATTCTAGATGCTTTTTTTCGAAAACGATTAAAATCAAAATTTTATATATAATTACGATTTCAGCTAAAAAATATGCAAAATTTCATTTATTTAAATTATTGCCTTTCTAATTCATGGCATTTACATGTATGTCAAAGAAATGATGGAAAACCCTTTATCGGATTTTATTCCGAATTTTATAGAAATTTATAAATTGGGAGTGATAATCACATACGAAATTGCATCTGTCTAGTTCAAGATATTTTTGATTTATCATATTCACGAAAAATATACAAAGTGCTGTGTAATATTAATTTATTTAATTTCTTATATAAGTTTTCAAATTTGGATGGGAAAAAAACAAGAACAACAAAAATGGGGTCAATTTAAAAAAATATATTTAGAAATAATAGAGATTTAAAACCGAGTTTTGCGCGAAAATATTTCAGAAATTATTAAAAAACACTAATAATTTAATTGATTTTTTTTCATTAAATACCAAAAATGAATTATGAAAATCGTTTTTTTAGTGATCATTTACAACTCAAAACTAACAAAAATGTAAACTAAAATTGTATAAATATTCAAATTCTTTTTAACGCAGATAAATACTGAAATATACATCAAAATTTCGACAAAAAGACAAATTTTATCCATTTGCTAAAAATAAATTTTATTTTCATAATAACAAATGTTAAACGCATCATAACAACAAATATTACATCAAAAAAGCAATGTTCACGGATTCAGTTTCATTCATCTTCCATGGCTTTCAAATATTTATTTAAAGTTTTCTAAAATCGTATGCTTTGAAATAATCATAAATTTGCACCTATTATCAAAAACGATTTTATTTCACATAATATTAAGAGACTTTCTTTATCATTAAATAAAGATATCGCATGTAAAAAAGTAATTTAAAACAGGAAGAAAAACAAATTGTAACGGTTTTCCAAAACATGAGCATAATGATCGATCATTAGCCAAAATAGTAGCCAATAGCGGTTGAAAATACTACGTTGATAGCCATTTGATTTTTTAAACAACCAAATCAATTTCACATTCCGAAGTACATTATATTTTTTATAGCCGTTTATCTTTTCTCTTTCATTGGATTCTTGTCTTAATTTAATAATGGAAAAACGATTTTATATGATTATATAAATGAGAGAAAAATAATGTAATCTATATAATTATGATTGCATTACATCATGAAATTTTACATTAATTATGTGATTAGATCTAGGATTCTAATATTAAAGTGGATTTCTGTATTTCTGAGTTTTATTTACCAATAGACATTCGAAAGAAAATTTTTATTCTAAATTACGTGACTCAATATATTATACCTTATTTGTTCGCGATTTATTTGACAAATAATTTTAGAATAATATCTCGTTCATCCATGCTTAGAAGATTTTCTATGAAGCAATTTTTCTACATAAAATTTGAGGTATTACGTCTTTTAAAATATGTTATTGTTTAAACGTAGATTACTGACATTACCGAAGATTACAAATATTTTACTTATATATTCTTTGATATAAGAAGATCTTTTGTATAACATATAATAAAATACATATATCTTTTAAAGACTGCGAGTTTTTAAATTAAAAAGAAAATATAAATTGAACCAGACGATTTTTAAAACCCAAATTGCTAATTTACTCCTAAAATTATTAATATTTTTATATTAACTTAATAAGCGTTGCTCACAAATGGTTAAGAATAATAAAGGCTTTAAAGAACATTTTGAGATGAATAATTGAATAATTAATTTTTTATTAGTAAAAAGTTTGGAAATAAGCCAAATTAATAGTTATTTCTGATACAATTTTCTAATCACTTGCTTTTAATGTTTATATTTTTATTGATGTGTATTATCATCACTATTAGTTTGTATTGTTTTCCAATATAAAAAAAAAATGTTTGGGAATGTTTTACTTTTTAAGTGTTTATTATACAAACTCGCTTATAACTGCTTTTAGGTATGGGCAAATTACTGCTGTAAGGTATCCAACTATGTTTGAAGTTAAAATTTTAAAAAATTGGATTTTTAAAAACTATTTAAAATTATGTTTTTTAGATGCATTGTCAATTGTAATACAAAATGCTTTAAAAACAACAAATTTATTTGAAAATATAATATATTTTGACATTGTCAATTGTAATACAAAATGCTTTAAAAACAACAAATTTATTTGAAAAAACAATATATTTTGAGAAAAAGGAAAATTTGTAGTAAATCTTAATGAAATTTAACCTAACGGTTTACATTCTACCGAAAATTGTTATGCAGCAATCCTATTTTTTCTTGTACCCAAGTTATAAGATATAATTATGTATGAAATAAACCAAAAATTATGAACAATTTTGAGGTACAAAGAAGTTATGGGTAAAATTATACGTATATATGCATTTTTTCCATAAATTCACAAATTTTGTAATTCATGAATTTTTCTTAAAACATCTATAAATGAAAAAGTATTTTATCATCAATGAAACGTTTGGTTCATTTCATAGCCCATATTATTTAAAACACACGATGAAGGTTTTATGTAAATATCTCTATTAGGTTTTGAGATGTCATACTAATGGCGAAGAATTTTTATCAAGATTGAAGTTTTGAGAAAATTGAAGTGAAAGACAAACTTTAACTGAAAACTATGTGACCCTGGATGATAGGTTAGGCCTTCCTTTTCAAAGGAAAGATAAATAGTTCTAGAAAGATGAAAGTCTGAGCTACAAGAAAATACAATTAAAAAATTCGCGAATGTGGTCTATAACCAATGTTTTCAACATAGATAAATTAAAACTAGTTACCGTCAATCAAACATATTTAAGTTCAAAAAGGAGTTAGAATACAAACTGTATACTGTAAAATTGACTTCTGATGTATGGTGATAATTATATATTAAGTATAAAAAATTTTCAAAAAGGAACTTTTAATTAAAAAATAAATTTACATCAAATAATGGATTGTTTTACGGAAAAATAATGCATTTTTTTCTACAATCTTTTTAAGTCCAAGTAAATTTATGCGCTTTAATTAAAAACAAAATATCGATTCTACTCTCTATAATTTATGAAATTACTACATTGCTATTCGAATGCAACATAAATTTTAATTTTCATTTAAATGATTTTCTCTTAAAAGTGTATGGAAAATTTAAAAAAAAAAATTCTATCTATCAACTTTATCTTTTCTCTTTCGAAATAAAATCTTTTGCTGTTTTCTAAAAGTACCATAATTCTTAATTGTTGATTTAAAGGACAAAAAATATTTTTGTTAATAATTAAGATGTAATGGCATCAGCTTCAAAACAAGCGATGTTATTCAAAAAATATTTTCAAGCGACTTTTGTTTCGTGAGTCTTATAGAAATGAGAAAAGCTAGTTTTAATGCTTTACATTTAGAATATTTGTTCATTAATAAACTTTCACGTTTTTCAAAAAAGATTAGAATTGTGTATAAAGCCTAAATTTTCTTTCTCGTGAAGTAAAATTTTACAATAAATATTTTTTTTATTTAAAGCTACGGCGTTATGTAATATCATTTTAACTTAAAGTTTAATTTTTTCGGAAATTTTTAATTATTAATTACAATGTGATGGCAACAATGTTGAATCAAGCATTAAACAAAAAAATTTTATTGGAATAATTTATATAAGGATAAAATTCGGGTAGATTTTACTTTGGCATAGAAAAGCACTATTCATTTATTAATAAATGAAATTCTTAGGAGAATTAGAAGTATATTCGAAAAGCAAATTTTAATACTGCACGTAAAAAAAAGAACGTATACCTTCCATCAGCTTTTTTACACGTAGCTTTACAGTCTTATGATAAAAATTAGATGTTTTATAAAATAACAAGGCTAACTTGCATGTTCTATTTTACTGAAAAACTCTATTAAATAAAATATAATATTAATAACTTCAAAACAAATAATATGCATTAAAAAGTCTTGCATTTGAAAGTCCTAACTATTGTAATCTTGAATTCTTGAAAATTTTCATTCTAAATTAGATGAAATTTGTTAAGTCCCAACGTGTTTCGAAGACAAAAGTCATATTCTCGTTTATTATAGATAAGGATCTCAAAGAAATATGTTTATTTATAAAATAATAAAGAATATATTACATCAAAGTTCAATGCATTATTCTCTATAACAATAGAGATTACTTTTTTTATGAGAAAATCCATTTTTTTAAAAACATATATTGTCAGAAAGTTTTTTTTTCTAAACACTTTTATATTCGAAACTTTTTTTGAAGAAGATTTTACGTGGAATTTGTGATGAACTTTATTCCATATCTGGACACACATTTTTAATTTATATTTTTAATTTAGAAAATGTTCTTAGTAGTGAATACAAAAGTAGCAAAATTTTGTTATGAAACACAGCATAGATTATTCTAATAAAACTAAATTAGCAACGTTAAATAAATAATTAATAAATTTAACTTAAGTAGTAATTGAATAACCAATAAATTTTGTAATTTTAGATGAAATAGTAAGTATTTTATGTAGTAATTTTAATAGATGAAGATGTAGTAATTTTTGATAAAATAAAATAATATTTTCTATTGTGAAAAATATTGATAATATAAATTAGTAATTACTGTTACCGTTGATTTTCAACTGAAATGAATCTCTTTTGTAAAAATCTTTTAATCCACACGTTTTAGTGAATATGCAAAATCCACTCAATAATGTTTGATTGCTTATGCAATTATTTAAATTCAAAAACATGCTTTCATCTTAATTATTTTTATTTGGACATAATTTACATTTTAATTAGTTATTCAAAATTTAATTAAATTTTCTATATGATGAGAGATCTGTTTTCTATATGTTAATTGTTATTCGGAATAAAAATAAATTTAAAAATTAGCAATTTATACTGACAAGTGATTAATTGTAATCTAATTACTTTACATGATTACATTGAATTAAAGTTACGACTAAATGTAATTTGTAACATTTGAATTAAATCATATTATGTTCCAAAGAGAGTATTATGAAATAGAAGATAAGCATCCTTAGTTTATGATTTAAATTCAAAGCAGCATTTAAAAGAGCATTTAATTCCTTTATAGCATTTTCCTAATAATAATATCAGGATCCGAAATAAAATAAGCAGAAAAACTCATATATAACTGAAACAGTATAATAAGTAAAGTAAATGAGTTATACTATAAATTTTTATGAGGATTTTTACAAAATCAAAGAGCTTTTCATCTTTAGTCCGAATATTGTTCTATGTTAATATTTTAACTTTCTTTTGGCTTTATTTATTTATTTTTGAAATTTCCTCTTAATTAAACTGGGATAAAAACGATTGAATTCTGTTATGATATTCGTGAGTACGGATGCAGTAATAAAGTAATACAAAATACTATTATAAAATGAAATATTTTTCAAATGTAATAAAATTCCAGGAAAAAAGATTGCAGGAAAATAAAAAAAAGATACAACTGATAACTTTTTAAAAAAAATTCAAAATGATGTAAAAATAAGTTTATGTGTTTATAATTCTTTATTTATTTGAAAAAAATCATTAAAACCAAAAACCTAACCAAATGGTTGCTTGAAAAAAAAATTCAAACATGGATTATTACGAAATTTATTTGGTGTACTGAAGCGAAGCTTAGAAATTTTAAAGGTAAAAAAAAAAAAAAAAAAAAAAAAAAAACAGAACCTTGGAACATATTTCGTATTAAAATTATTCCTATATATTGAACAAATTATATAAAATATTATTGAGAATGTTGAAATATATACCTGATTTGATAAGCAAAAGAAAAATTAGAATTCCATTCTTTTTTGCGTTGATATGTGGACAATTAAAACATTAGAAAATCGAAAACAAAAATCCTCCATGTTAAAATCCAAAGAAAAATCCTTCTTCATAGTCCCCAATCTCTTCAACTTTTAATTTATTTGGAAACATTATTTTTAGTACCTTTAAAATGACCGTTTGCTTCCTCAATACTTGATTTGTGAAAGAAATCTTTGCAATTAAATTTTGAAACAGTATTCAGCCTTAAAAATTCAACCAATTTCAACAAATTTTTTTCACCACTTCACAAGTACAACTAATTAATCAGAATGTTCTATGTTTATTAGAAAAATATAGCTTAAAATAATTTATTGTGAATATCTAAAGGAATAAAGCTCTAAGATAGTAAAGTAGTAAAGAAAGTAGTCTAAAGTAATAAAGGTCTAAGATAAGTTTCTAAATTGAATTTACTATAAGAACAATAAGTGCACAAATTAAAATAGTTTAGTAGAATTCAGAATAAGTGAGAAATGTCCAGGCTTATCAAAGGACTCGGGAAGAATTCCCTAATAGGAATAAAATCGTTCATCTAGAATCTGAAACGATTGTCATATCATACATAAAAGGTACTGTCACTCTCAATCTGACAAGTGATACTACTTCCTGGTATGATGAGTGATGATGATGAATAAAAATTCTAAGCTAAAAAAATTCATTCTTAGGAAAAAAATCCTCTTGAAATGCTCTCATCTTATTCACCGGGCATCATTCCTCAGTGGAGTAAAATTGTCCAAAAGTGATCGCCCAGTAGCTGAAATGATATTTACATCAAGCATGAAAGGAGTGTTAACTCTAGATCTGACAAGTAATGTTTCCGGCGTCATGAGTTAATTTGAATGAAAAGTTCCAAACAAAAAAAGTTCAAGTATATCAAAGAGCACCGAAAATGCATCCAGCTTACTAACTGTTCTATCTATATGCAGACAGTATAAACTTTAAATTCTGCAAATAAATCTCCTTCCTGGCATGATGGGTGAATATGAATCATAATTGCCATCTGAAATGTCTTAACTCGAGAATCAACATTTCTGTTGTTATGAGCTTCGTTAACAAACAATATCCATGTGACTTATAAACAATTCCCAGACATATTAACTAATATTTACGACATGAAAACGCTTGGATCACAGATTTTCCCCTATGTTATTTCAAATGTGTGGTTTATAAATGTAACGTTATTTGTAATGTTTTTTCAATTATACATAAGCAAGCATTTTTTAATACTTTCGATAACTACGTACACGAGCTATAATTGAAAATTTGCTTGAATGTGACCTTCGTGCACTCTTCTTTAATACAAGCAATTTTCTAGAAATTATAACTATTAGTAAATATGTCTACCAGTCTTTTTGGAAAGTAGATTTCAATAACTAATATTGTTTATTTATTGCGATATCCTTTCCTTAGCTGCAGAATAATTTTAGTGAGAAATCATTCATTTCTCGATTAAGTAATAAGTAGAACTATCACCGTTAATATTAAATGCAAAAATCTTCGAAAGAATAAAAATATTTTAGTTATCTAGTTCAGTTAATGATATTATTTCAATTGCACCTTAACAAGCATATTTTAATGCTTTAGTTAACTAACTTACGTGCTCGAATGCTATCATTAAATTTTACAAATTGAACATCATTTTTAATAAATCACCCTTTAAAAAAATTAAGCAATTTGTCACAAATTTATGAAACTCTACTTACCTTTCCATTACAAAAAAAGTATAAAATTAATAAGTAGCAAAAATTTTTAGTGAATTTTCATAGCGCCAGCACCCACGCATTTCGATAAATTTAAACTTGATTTTACTCGAAATAGAAAGAATTCACTGCAACCTTTAGACAGCATCTAAATAATCTTTTGCGATGCGCTGTGAGTGGGACTTATTAAAAGAGGATTTAAAGCATGTTTCGTTGCTACGATATTCTATTCCTCCCCCAATAAAAAAAAGGATGTAGTGCATGGAATACTTTCAATGCCATTTTTGCTGTCTTCATTTCTAATTTACATTCGCACTTGCTTAGATGCTTAATTCCTTTATAATTATTCTCAATAAATAGAATTAGAATTGTCATCATTTTTAATATTAACTTGTGATGTTTGAACAAAACGATACTAAGATTTTATTTTGGATCTGCATCGAAATGTAGCTAACTAAGGACAAATGTGTCTTAGAGAAATATACTTCGAAAGCTGATTATTCGAAGTAGGAAAATTATTTGGAATTTTGAAATATTTTAATCTCTACTAATAATGAAACAATGTATATGTATGTGATTATATGTCTATATGTGTGGGCAAGAACTGTCGGTCAACATGGCAAACCATTTCATTCAGAAATTTCAGAGATATACTTAAGAGGTTACAACAATAGTATAATTTAATTGGAATTTTAATTATTCTAATTAATTAAAATTTATGCGAAATTTGGTCATTTTTTCTGTTATAACAAATTAATCCATTAGTAAACAAATCGGATTTTTATAAAACTTTAAAAGCAAAAAGCACGCCTTCTTAATCATAAAAGGATTATCTTATTTTTTGTAATAATTTGATGCTTACATATGTTGTGTTGAGGAAGTTATGAATACCAGATTTAAATGAAATTAATCAAAATCGATATTTTGGGCGAGGCACTTGATAAAGGTTAAAAAAAGGAATGAAAGCCTTTAAGAAATGGTCATTCTCTGTGATCAACGGTGACAATGAATAACATTATTTAGTATTTTTGTCGTTACGATTTTATATGTATTTGTATTTGTGAGCTATTGTTTGATAACGGATTCTAAGACCTTCCGCGCTTTTACGCATGCGTTAGGATGGGTTTAATTCGTCAAAATAGGGGTGAGAGGAAAGCTGAAAGGAGGGGATGTCTACATTTAGCAATAAAATGAATTCGAATTACTCGCGGGCTGAATTAAAATATTATGGCCTGAAACGACACGATGTTCACATACACGTGAAAAAAAATTGGACATAAAAGTATGTAATACGGCGAAAATCAAAGTCAAAGAATAATGAAGAACTCCTGAAATACGCATTCTTCCTCGTCTCCCACCTTAACGAGATAGAATCGCCGAAAAGTGGTCATCTCAAAATGTCGAAACAAACATTATATGCTTATAAGTTTTATTTTTATATTTGTATGCTATTGTTTTACACTATCGTGTTTTCTCCTTTGGTAAATAAATTAATTTGTTAGAACTTTTTAATCAACTTTCTGTTTTATTATAAAAGTATTAATATCGTAAAAAGAAAAAAAAAAATGCCACAAAAAACATAAAAAAGGATAAACATTTATTACAGATCAGATATTGAAGAATAAACCTTTTAAGTGAATTTAACTCGAATCATTTTAAAACATCAATTAATTTTAATATTTCTGAATATTTTAAAATAGCCATTCTTTGGAAAGTAATTTTTCATTTCAACACCTATAAAATCATTGCAGTTCTTAGCGCAGTTAATATTTAAGAAAGGCAATAATTTTCAAAATAGGCAAGTCATCACAAAGGTTAGTTAAACAAAACTGATGTTTTGATTTATCTTTATTTAACGAAAAAATATTAATAAGAATCCGAAAATATTATTTTAGAATTATTTTTAAAATCTATGCTTCTTATAAAATTTGACCATTTTGACGAAAAATTGAGGCACTAATAGATGTTTTTGTGCGTTACAGAAAATAAATATGTATGAAGAAAAAAACGTTGTTTTAACTGTTTTATATTCGATTTTTATAAGTTTAAAGATCGTACACCAAATTTTAACTGTCTAATTCAAATTATTTTTGTGCTATCTTTCTCACAGACAGACAGATCGACATTTTTTCATTTTTTTGTATTCCGGGAGTTATAAAACGTAGTAATGTGTCAAAAACACCAGTTTGAATTTTTTTGATGATTATTATACATTCTCAACAAAGTATAAGAGAAAATACAAATAGGCTGTTCTTTACATTTTGAAAATCTTATGTTTTTCTATAATCTATAATTATAATAAAGTTCAATGTGTGTGTGTTGGCTCTCTACAGGCTAGACCGTGTGACCTACAGCTACCAAATTTGTTCCATCTATATCTTGGAGGTTGGGAATGTGCACCTCGTAGCCCTTTTTTTTGAATTTTCGATTTTAATTTGAATTCCTTTAAATTTAAGCGAAATTTCAACGCAATAACTTCCGAAATTATTATCGCACAAACATGATTTTTACATCAATTTAAAGATTAAAAAATTAGCTTTCTAATGGCATCAGTGTTTTAATGTATAACTTAAGCTTCTATTTCACGAATTTTTAAAGAAATATTTTAACCATGTTTTTTTTTTTTAACTCGTGACTGGATAAAATTAAAGAAAACAATGACGGAAGTTCTAATTAAAAAAATAACTATCATCGCAAATCAAATCTAAAGAAATGGAACTTTTAGCCCGTGACTAGATAAAATAAAATAAATATAAAATGTGATATTTTCTAAAAAATTAGATGCAAAGCAAAGGTTTCTATAATCGTTTGCAATATCTACATAATTAATTCAACTAATCTTCTTTATTTATGGTAAACGCTTGAGTCAAACAATGCATTTATGAATAATGAGTTTTAGATTTCTTCATACTTTGCTCTATGAGCCCTATTTTACAAAATATTTTTATTAATACTTTAAATAAAAGTTGCTACACCAATCAGTCTTCTAAATCGATTATTAAAACTGACTGATTTATAAAATCAAAGAATATTACTAGGAAAGCTTGTTCTTTTAGAACTTTCCGTCCATCATCTTAAAGAAAATATTAATTTCAGGCCAATCAATGCTAGGAATTACTTCAAGGCTAATGAATATGTGATTTAATTGAAAATTTTAGAACGCACTAATCATGACGAACCAGCTGGTCGCCAAAGGCGGCTAGTATCAGAAATATGAGAGAACAACCAAAAAATATTGATTATATTCCAGATGGAAATGCATTATTTTAGATTATGAAATAAGCATTTAAAAATAAATACTAAAATAAAATTATCCCCAATTTTATTGTCTCTATTTAAAATTCTATTGTCTCTATTA
Source organism: Argiope trifasciata (assembly GCA_026543055.1). Lineage (NCBI taxonomy): Eukaryota > Metazoa > Arthropoda > Arachnida > Araneae > Araneidae > Argiope > Argiope trifasciata. Next base: position 142,867 of record JAPMOQ010015296.1, on the reverse strand, counting down.
TTCTATTTTAAAATATAAGAAAATAAATTCCTTCAGTATAAATATGTACCTTATTAAAATCTCAAAAGATTTATCTATAGAATTACTGCAAATATTTGCGTAATAAATTCAGTTTCATTCTGTTTCACCTAGTTGAATTGAAACTTGGTATAACACGAAACAGAAAGATTTTACACAGATTTTAAGTAGTGGTATCGTGCATCTTATAAATAATTTTCTACTATGTTCTGTGAGCATTTATTAAAAAAGGATTTAAAATCTGCTTCGTTGCTATAATATTTTATTTTAAAGAGATGGCACATATAAAAATTTCAATTGCTTTACTGCCCTAAATTACACTGCAGCAATGAATTCGTTTTACGTATTTTCTATAGCAATGAATTCATTATATTTATTAGAAATGAATTCTGTTGTTGATTTTATCTTTCGTGATGCTTTAGAAAAATATAGCTGGCAGACTTTTGTGTAATATGCTTTGATGTGTAATTACCATGAATAGAAAACTTATATCCTGTAGAAAGGTTTTCGAAATATTTGAATTAAAATTTCCCAAGGAGAAATGTATGTTGAAAATAGAAAAAAAGATATAAATTTATTTGGTTTTAAAGGATTTTCTAGTGCTATCAATTAATACTAAGATTTAGATATAAAGTGATTCCTACTCAAATTTATCTAAGCTACTCACGATTTTTAAGTAAGGCTATGAAAGAAAGTTTTTGAATTGGTTTCATATTTTAAATTAATAACTTCATACGAACAGCATATTTTTCCGTGAAGATTAAATTTTAAGAAAAACTAAATTCATCGATATGAATAACATTTTGTATTTACCATTCAATCACAAATTAATTTGAAAGTTTTATTTATAAATAATTACATATGTATATATCAATATAATATGATAGATATCGTTAGCATTAAGGAAATAAACTTTTATACTGATATGATATATATCTTACCTACATTTAATGATATTCCTTAATTAAAACCTTAATTATTTTCCTAATTTCAATTTAGCTGATGTTAACTTCATTCTAAAATAATCCCTCATTTTCTTATCCAGTTCGCACTTTTTATTTAATTACTTCTAACTCGTCTTGAACAAATTTGCTGACTCCGTTCATTTCAACGTGAAGAATGGACTATCATCTTAACACATGCACATCTTTTTAAAAAGTATCTAAGATTCCCTTGCCTAATCGACATATGGGAAAGAAGAAGTCCAGGTCGGAATCTCATAGTAAATCAGGGAAGGAAAAAATGTCTGCTACTTTGCT
>JAPMOQ010015296.1:121057-141190 GCA_026543055.1 Argiope trifasciata | reverse complement strand
ATATATATATATATATATATGTATATATATAAGCATTAAAACCCATTACCTGAGTCAACAAAAATTAAAAGGAAACTAATTTGGTCGAAATCGAAATTATAATTTAATTCGGAATTAAACGGTAAAAGTTCACAAAATGAAAAATAAATGAAATAGAACCTGTCAATGAAAAAAATCTAAATTAATATAATTAATAAAATTATGCAAACGAAAATAATTACGGAAACGAATCTAATATTGGAATCATTACTAAAAATTATTTCGGATTCAAACAAGTTTAAAATTTAAAAAAAATCAATCATTGTATTTTGTGAGTACAAATGCAGCTACAGCTAAAATACAAATGAATCTAAATTAATTAACAAAATAAGCCAAGCGATAAGGAACACAACCGAATCAAAACTACAACCAACAGAAAAAGAATCCGGCCTGAAAACTTCTTTAAGGGTCACTCCTAGGCAAGGATTCAAAATAAGGGATTTTTTCTGTGAGAGGTCTCGGACATTGTCCAAAAGTACTGAGCCCTCGTGACTCGAAAATCTCTTAAAATTGGTGTCTTAAAAAACGACAATAAATAAAACCGAAATTACTTCATTTCTTTTACAGATTAGACCTATATCCGAAGTGTTTCTTGTTTTTTCATAAATCTGCTGGTATTTAAAGTATTTATGTTTCAACTATCGATGCTAAAACACACACACACACACACACACACACACACACACACACACACACACACACACACACACACACACACACGCACGCACGCACACACACACACACACACACACACAACTTGTAAATGAGTGTAAGGGATAGATGAATTATACAGAATTATTGGAAACATTAAAAAACGAGCATACTAAGTTACTATAAGTAGTAGCGTTTTCTGAAGTAATTGGGTGTCACAAGCCTTGTTTCCAAATATTATTGTTCGCAAACTTCGATAGATGATGCTGAATGGGAGATTGGTGGATATTTATGAGAAAATTTCAAATAAGCATCTTATCAAATGTGTATCAGGAGGGAATCTCTCGTGGATTTTTAATACGAAATGATGTGAAAAATTGAAGTTATTAAAGCATTTCATTAGTTTGTGAGAACTGAGGCAGCGTATCACAGCTGTTATTGAATTTATAACTAATTGCTCACATAAGCTTGAAAATACACGACTTGAAATTCGGCATTGCATAATTATGTTACCCTCACAAAATTCCTGAATAGAAATTTATCTTGGTTTTAAGTTCTATTATATGTTAATAAAGACATTTTGATCCTCCTATTCTTTCCAAATATCTGTTATAAATGTGATAATTCTCACTAAAATTAACTTAATCATAATATTATAACAATTCTATGAAATTGGATTTTATATTCTCATTAAAATGTACTGGGTACATTAATTCTAAATGATTTTTTAAATTGAAAATTTTATAATTAAGTTAAATATGTATCATAAAGCAATGTAAAGTTCATGGAAAATTACTTATTAGAAATAAAGCAGAAGGAATGAACTAATTAATAAATAATATGCTGATGTTTAATACAAAAATTTTTCATAGCATCTTTAAGGTATCCGACTGCGTTAAAAACATGGGTTATCAACCACATTGGCGAATTTTTAAAAATTGTTGTTCAGACTTTCCTCTTTTCAAAACAATTTGTCTTTTTTCAGGAAAATTAAAGCCTGGTCTATCATTCAGGGCCACATATTATTTCAGCTAAAATTTTTCTTCAACTTCAATTTTCTTAAAAATTTTCCACCGAATACATAATATTTCCTAAACTAATAGAGGTATTTACCTAAAAATTTAAGGGCGTGCTTTGAATGATATGGGCAATGAAATGAATCAAAAATGTTAGTGTTGGAGAACTAAATTTTCATTTATAGGTGTTTTTAGAAAAAATTAAGTTCTAAATTTGGGGAAAAAATGCATATATACGTATATTTTTCTTCATAACTTCTTTACATCTCAAAATGGTTTTTAGATTTTGGTTCATTTCAATCATCTTCATATTCTATAGCTTGTGTGTGAAGAAAAATAGGATTTCTACATTTCAATTTTGTGTAGAGTGTTAACCGTTTTTGTTAAATTTAATTAAAATTTACAAATTTTATTGAATAATTCAAGTAATGTTACATTTACAAATAACTTTATTGTGTGTCATAGTATTTTGTGTTATAATTGACAATACATCTTAAAACCACAGTTTTGAATAGATTTTTTAAAATTTTTCTTTCGACCGTAGTAGGATACCTTAAGAATACTTGGGGAATTCAGGAATGTACAAGAGTTGTGAATCATTTTTTGACCTTCCTAGCTTATTGAAGAAATTTCTGCAGTCAACATTAGATGGAATGCATTTTCATTGATTTTTTTAGCTTCACAGAAATATTTAAAGTTAAGTTAATTCTGAACATTTTCTACCTTAAATAGCATTTAATAATAATAGCTGCCTTAATAGCAAACCAAGAAAGAATTATGCCGTAATAATAAAATTTCATCTGATTTTTTTCTCTTTTTTACATTTTAGTAAGTGAAGAGTACATGAAAAAAGTATTAAACTGCCAAAAGAATTCAGTCAAGGGATTTTGAGTAATCTTCACATTTCGAACTTTCTGAATCCAAAAAATACACGTTTAGAACTTTTTGTCTGTGGACATGAAAAATCAAAGCCTTTTTAAGATATCCGACTACGTTCGGAGGAGAAATTTTGAAAGGCTATTTAAGACTACGAGTTGTATTGTCAATAATGATGCAAAATACTATAAACAAAACAAAATTATTAAAAAAAATAATGCTTTTTGAGAAAGAGGAATATTAGTACTAAATTTTAATGAAATTTAACCAAAGTGGTTAACACTCTACACAAAATTGTAATGTAGCAATTCTATTTTTCTTTGTACACAAGTTGTAGAATATAATGATGAATGAAATGAACCAAAATCTAAGAAAAATCTTGAGATGCAAAGTAGTTATGGGTAAAAATATGCACATATATGCATTTTTTCCATAAATTCACAATTTAATTTTTCTAAAAACACCTATAAATGAAAAAGTATTTTGAGAACAATAAAACTTTTGGTTCATTTCATTGCCCGTATTATTTAAAACGACTGCTGTAATTTTTATGTGAATACCTCTATCAGTTTTTGAGATACCAAGTCAAAGGTATCAATTTTCAAAAATAAAAAAAGTTTTTAGAAAATTGAAGTGAAAGAAAAATTTTAGTTGAATAAATATGTGATCCTGGATGATAGGTCAGTCCTCCCTTTTTCTAAAAAAGATAAATTGTTTTGAAATGAGGAAATCCTGAAGTACAAGAAATAACACTATAACAAAAATTCCCTAACGTGATCGATAACCAGTGTTTTTAACGTAGTCGAATACCTTAAACTAGAGAGATGAAATTTGCCATACAAATTGTATTCTAAATTAATAGATTTTTATCAAAATTTGGAAGAATTTCAATAATGGATAAAAAGTCTGTCTGTTTCTCCAGATGCTTGTGAACATCATAATTCAAAAACGAGAGGAGCTACATGAATGAAATTTGGTCTGCTGATTTATCATCAGAATTGCAGATGAATATTACATTTTAGATCAAATTTATCAAAGGGGTGGTCATTTGTTCTTCTGTATATAGAGAAATAATAAAAAAAATGAAATTTGATATCTAGTCTTGTTGTTTAAAAAATAAATTTGTTCCTAGTTGTAAGCCTTTTTGTAAAAAAAAAAAAAAATGCATATTCAGATTTTTTTCTTCATAATATTAAGAAGCGCAAAACACGTCGAAATTCTTTCCATTACACAAAAGTCAACGTAAAGAAGACATTCATGCATGAGGATCGATTTTCTCTTAACTCTACTTGTTACGCTCTTTCTACGCTGTAGAAGTGGATAGAAAGAGTACTGAAAATGAAATGTACTGTTTACTCATATAGGAAATTCAAAGGGGGAATATTTCAGATGGTTAAGTTTTTGATTGAGAATATTTTTGATATGTATTTAGAGGTATAAAATGCAGTGTGATGCAAAATTATGTTATTGTTTAAACTTTATAAAAGTAGTGGTAGTTATAAAATAAAAAATGGCGATAAATAATTGTAATATTCCTGACTTAGGATGATGAAAATAGAAAGAAAAACGCGGCCTTTGTTCAGCTGTTTTGGTGTCCTCTACCCGAAAAAAGAATTAAATAAAAAGGCGACAAATAATCAGCCGATAAAAAATGGTGATAAATAATCAGTCAATAAAATTAATAAAAATAAAGCTGATAAATAATCAACCAAAACAAACAAACAAACAAAAAAGACTCATTAAAAATTCAACAGCCAATAAGATCACCACTAAACAGCACCAAAATATCGCTCGTTTCACCTTTTACTGTAGGGGGATATTGTAGTCGAAGCTTTATAAGCTCAGCCCTCAAGATCGAGGTATCATTTTAGTCTTGTGGTCATGTTATCTGGCTATGAACCATAAAATCGCGAGTTCGATCCTAGCTAAAGCCAATAACAACATTTGATCAAATGTAATAAATAATTTGCATTTAATTCAGTTTTCATTTTATAGTGCTCTGATGATAAATTTTAACCCTTAATTGTTTGTTTTTCATCTACTTAACTGGACACATACCAAAGGGTGCCCTAGAATTAAGGATGAAAAGCTTCCGGAATGGTGGTTGGTTCTCGCTACCCTGGTGAGTACAGTAATTGTGTGAGTCAGCTACCTCTTATAGATGACGGGACCTAATTCCCACAGGAAAGGTTGGGCCATGGTCATGATGGCCCTAAGAACACAATCATAATTCCCACTAACAGTTCGATTATTTATATTTTTCCGTGCGCCTTAGTGGTCAGTCAGAGTAACCGGTTATGGTTACTATCGGTTTGGATTGCATCTTCTATTTTTAAATATCCTGCCATTCTATTGACTTAATTAAAAATATATATAAGGTTTGAAATTTTTGTGGATTTTGAGGAATTTTTGCGCTGATGTAAGATGCATTTAATATTAACTAATTATAAGATGCACTATGTAAGATGTATTTAATATTAATTATTATATTTCAAAAGTATTAACTTGATACATGGGCGACTTCTTACTGGCTCGATGATTAAGAGATCAAGAAACATTAACAAAGTGTTTTCATAAATATATGTTTAAAATTTTAATAGATTTAAATAAACTTCTGTAATATATCACATGCGTTACTAATTATTTTGAAGAAATATGTGCATTATCTTAGACAGCAGATAATTATTTTCTTTATTTATTTCAATTAAATAATGAATAATGAATATTTCCAATAAGGAAGCGTGGGAACAAAATATTATTCTTATTCTAAACCTTATTAAAATCTCAAAAATTTTATTATTCAGTAAAATTTAATTACGATTTTTGAATCAACAAATACAATTATTCCAGTGCCATATTAAATACCAAATTTCTAAATGGCCAAAAGATTTGCAATGTTTTTAATTATTATCAGAAATAATTATTTGCATAGCTAAATAAGTGACGCTCTTATAATTAAATTTGTTTGTTTAAAATTTTCAGAAAATGTGTTCTTATATCGATTAATTGGAATCTCAATAAATAAATAATTTTCATTTCATATGAAAGGTAACTTTTCTTTCTCCCAAGTGTTTGTAAAAATTTAATCAAACATATATGCATCCATTGTACAATTTGATAAATACTGTCTCCTATACTTTCAGACATCAAACAGTAACAATTATTTGAAATAAATTTTCTTTTTCATTCCTTTTCAATTTATCATAAGCGTTTCTAAGATTTCTATTAAAATATATAGTTAAATTCATTTTATTTTTAATTATAATATGGCTTAAAATTGTGTATTCATTACAATAGCATGTATTTTAACCTGGAATAGAGATGTAAATTGCTCATTGGCTGCAATTTACATCTTATTGGAGCCAATTTTCATAGCACAATTTTAAAAATTCTTCAATTGTTTTCTTGTGATACGACGTAAGAGAGTATAATGTAGAGACGGGAAAAAATTAGTATGTATTTTTAAATTATATATGCTAATTAAATTGATTGCAAATAATTGTTTATTATGAATTAAATCGATTGATTTAAATTTGGCGATTTATATGAAATTATAACTAAATCCTTTAATTAAAAACACATTATTTATAGTAATTTTTAGTTTATTTAGTGAATTAAAAGATTAATTGTATATATAAAAATTAAGTCTGTATTTTTAAAAAATACATTTAATCCAATAAAAATTGACAAAAAATTTAATTAAAAAGGCAAGTATTGAAAAAGAATTTGTTAATAAATTAATTTAACATTAGTTAATCAAATGAAGTTTGTCAATGAATGAATTAATTAAAAACCAATAGCTGTGTGGTTAGTCGTTTTTTTTTAAACTGTTTTTATGAAAACTTGTTTTTTTAATTTACTCAAAATGAATTTAATATTATGTAATAATATAATTGGAAATGGAATTTAAAATTTTCAATGAAATTAATTGTTGATAATTGAATTCTAAATAAAATAATAAATAAAATTTTTTCATTATTTTCATCATATTATTTAATAATCATTTTTATTGCACAATTCAAAAAATATTGTCTTCTTCTGTTTCATTCCTTTACCATTTCCTAGATATACATTTGGAATATTTTCAGTAGGAATTTCCTTTAATAGTACTCTTGCAAATTTATGTAATCATTAATCACGATCGTTTCATGATTTTCCACAGGTAAAGTAATTTTTGACAATAAACAAACGAAACGTATTTAAATGGAACCCATTAAATTAACTCATATGTTTATGATTTAATAAATTTTAATAATTATTTTTAGTTAATTATTTTATTTGTTTCTTTTTATTCTTTGTATACTTATTCTTATATATAAATAAATACTGAACGTAGATGGTGCAATATGCTCCAACCTATAAGAATGTTTGCAATGTGAGAAGAATACTCTTGAGATATTTTTTGTAAACAGCCATATACGATGTTGATGTAAAACTGGTGCAAGCAGGCACCTCGCTCGCTCTCTGTTAGCGTCAAAAACTTTTTATCTCGTGCGCTTATTGTTAGCTACATTTTCTATTTTTCAAATATATTAAACATTTAAAAAGAATTCGATCTTACATTGATCGCTCTTGTTAGAGGCATTATAAAAAATTATGTTTTCCTTCTTCGCTTTTTAGTTAGCGGCATTTAAAAATATATTATGTTTTCCTTGTTAGCGACATTTAAAAATATTATATTATGTGTTTCCTTGTACATATGGGATTGTCATTCTTGTTTTGTAAATATATATTTGTGTGTGTGTGTGAAAAATAAACAAAAAAATGTAAAGCAGAAATTTTTTTTTGTATCAAATGCGCACATCCAGAGCAACATAGACACCATAACAGTATTTTCATATTAATGAAGATGCATTTTCAAGTTAAAATAACAGAAGCCTCGAATTCAGCAGCTTAATAGCACAACACAATAAATAATCAGTCGAAGGGAGATAAAACCAAAGAAAATAATTTCTAAAGTTTAAAAATTCAGAAATAATGAATTACTGTCAAGAAAAAGAAGGGATGATCTATTCACCTTGGAAAATATTAAAGACAATTTCCTTCTTTCATCATATTGGAAATTGAAAACGAAAATTTTGAAACCATTTTTCTCAAAATGTTGTTTTTTAAAATAAATAAATAAACAATAATAAAAAAATCTGAAATGCGATTACTCAAATGATATTAAAAATATGAGTATTTAATCATAACAGCATTAGTATAAAATTATTTTAATTTATATTTAGTTTATAATATTTTCTTAGAGTGAATGTAAACGTAAGTACAATGACAAATAATTGGAGAGATATGTACTTATAAACTTCGAAAAAAGATCGAATCGTCACAAGAAATTATGCCACATATGCCCTAAAATTTTAGGAATTTTAAAGAATGTATAGTATTAATAAATTTTAGCTTCTGTACCTAGCCAATGCATTAATGATTGCTTGTAATGAGAGACAAATTCTCCTATCAATTCTTTATAATTGAGAAATTTTGTTAAATGTCAAATTTGTGACAAAAACCTGAATTTTCATAAATGTTTTTTTAAAAAGCAATACAATATTTTTGCGAAACATATTAAATCTGTGCCCAAATTTCATGCAACAACAATAAAATGGCTTCTAATATCATTGCTTAAATAAAAGAATTTCCGAATGTAAATGGAAAAATTAATATGTCAATAATATACAAAAATAGTAATGATTTATAATGTTAATAATAAGTTAATACTTATTAATAACATAATAAGTTAATATATGTTAATAATATACAAAAATAGTAATAAATTATTCAATAAAATATGCGATGCGTTTCGTTTTACAATTAAAAAATTGTATTCGTGGTTCTCAGATTTGTGAGTTCTCCAAATATTTTTTATATATGTAGAGATTTAATTAGTGGCCATTACCATTCCACATTTAGTTTTATTTTATTGTAATAGATGGATGGCACCAGGGATTCTACTGAATATCCTTGATCCAAAGTCTAAGACGCGTGACGTCAAGTTTCAGAACAGCGAACTGTGGGCATTAGCTCGACAGACGGAGAGAGAGAGAGAGAGGGTCATTTTTTTAGAATCATGATTATTTAATACTCAACGGTGGCACATAGTTTTGCCATGGAACACTTGATTAGGCTTCATCCTTGGTGTCATCTAAAGGTATCTCTATTGTAAATAGCCTGTCCTGTACTAATTATTAATGTCTTTTCTTTATTCTTTGCTGTATATAAATTTAACATTTTCACGTTTTTAACGTTTAACGTAACCTAGACACTGATCTAAATGAGGTTGAAGGGGCATTTTGTCTCATCCATTCCTACATATATATTTCATTGTTTAATTTAAATTATACAACGGAAATTTCTAAAACAAATCATGGATGATTTATAAATATAAATTGAAGATATTTTATCAAAAATTTTTTATATACCATCACATTTTTCGTCTTTTATAAATAGAATCTGATAGCACATGATCCTAGATACCAAAATTTAACAAAAGAAATTCTTATCTATATCAAAACTTTAGCAAATATTTCCAAAGTGATTCCGAAGATTATTGTAGGATTTATGTTTCAATAGATTCAAGCTTCCCTGAAAAGCAATGCATGCTTCATTGAAAAGCTATATATAAAATGAAAGATGTATTAAAAAGTATCGTTGTTTTGAAGTCTGCTTTTAACTGGAGTGCTGTGCCTTTTTCTTAATCCGGTCTTAACAGCATATTACTTTAGGAGAAAAAAGCAATGGCGGAAGCTTTTTTAATAATTTTTTTCAATAATTTATTTTGTTTGTTATTTGTTAGTTATATATTATTTTTGAAAAATTATCCAAAATTGCCCCAAAATTAAATTTTCTTAAAAAATATTAGTGTTAATCCCTTTTCTGTGCTGTTTACAGAATATATTATTTTTTCAGCTGGTATCAATTATTCTAACTCTTAGTTCATAATGAAGGTCCCCCCCCCAATAATAGTCATCTAATTATAATAAAACTCGTATATAAATATGTTGGCAATTACTTTTAATTGAATAAATCATTTTGATGAAATATTTTTTAGAACTTATATAAAGAAAAACAATATGTATAAGCATATATTAAGAAAAACTTTTCAATGTTTGCTCCTATTTGAGATAAAATAAAAATTTTAACACTATATCTAGGTAGATGCAAAAATTGAAAATAAAATCGCACTTCTAATTTATGAATGCTTCTGAGTTGCATGGTATGCTCATCTAGGTAGATGAATGATTCTCAACCTTTGAGGTGCCATAATATTGAAGAAAAAATTTTATTTTCAAAAATGATTTACTAACCGAAAGGAAAACACACATATACATAGAAAACAAAATACATTTCAACATACTTAATAACTTATTAAATAAAAAAAAATGGAAACCGAGCAACGAATACTGAAATGTTAAGAAAAGCTGATGTAGATGCAAAAATTGAAAATAAAATTTCTTCTACTTTATGAAGGGTTCTACACTGCATGCTAATTTCATGTAGGTAGATGCAAAAATAGAAGAAAAAAATTACTTCTACTTTATTCAATAAAAAATCTTTATTTGAAACAAAGTAATAAAAATATAAAGAATATGATAAACCCAGGCTCAAGAAAAAAAGGATAGAAACTTCTTTTAGATGTTTACTAAAATAAAAAAATAAAAATCTTGTTACTGAGTTAGAAAAAAATATTTTCAATGTTTTTTACATAATCTCAGTTTAGCTCTGAATAAAATTTAATATATATTTTTGTATGAGTACGGTATCGTTCTTTTTCTAAAAGTGAAAATGTTTATAGACAAGGAAGAAAGAGATAAAAGTTGAAAACAAGGAAAAAATTCTGATAGGAAACCAAATCATTTTAGCCCAAATTCACTAAAAAATTATCCTAGGTAGATTTTTATTTTTATTTCTACATTTAGGTAGAATTTTAAATATCGTCTGATTTTTCCTCTTTGTTTAATTATTTTGAAAAAAATATGTTAGCTGTCTAAAGAAGATATTTAATGAAACATTGAAAGTTACTCAAAAACTGAATAATTTTCACCACAAAAAATATGAACTTTGCTTGAAACATTGGCAATTCGTCAAGTTTATCTCATTTGGCTACTTATTGAGTGATGACATTTTTTAAAAAACCCGGCTTTCTGAAATAAAAGTTCAAGGAGAAAGAAAATCAGATTTTTATTCAAAACATTTTATGTGGACATGTAAAGAATATTAGAAAATATCTTTTATGAAGCATGAAATTTTATCGGCACACACCTTTTCAACGAATTTCAAAATTGCCTGATAGTTTTGGGGGAACTATATATATTTTATCACCATAGTATTTATTTTTGAATAATAAGAAATGTTAGAAATCAGATAAATAATGACTTAAAAAAGAATACAAATTAAATGAAGAAAATAAGCTCTGATGGAAAATTAAAGGTGAAATTAATTAGTAAGGGGTATCAAAATAATCTAGAACTTGTGTCATCATATTGTTGAATCTAATGACTAAACGAGTTGACTGGTTGTTGATCTGTTAATTCAAATGTATGCTAGTGTGCTAACTTAAAAAATGAAGTGATGTAGCTAGAATTACTTATGTGATCTTGCTGTTAAAATTGTAGTTCTATACCATAATTTATTTACATTTGGTCAAAAGCAAATGTTGTACAAAATGCATATTTTGTTTTCAACTCTATACTACGAAGGACAAAATGCATATGTCTGGGATTCTGAAAACAAGAATTTGCACAATCGTAGAGTTCCATGAGCATGCTAAAGCTCATGATGTTATATTGGAGGGATAAACATTTCAATATGGCTTATATAAGAAAGTTTAGAGTTAATGCTACGGGTGAGTTTTAAATTTAATTACACGTGATGTAGACAGTTTAGTTTAAATTTCAATAAAAGTTTCTGACAAACTGACAGTCAGTAAATGAACAATGAATACAATGTTTATACATTTTTCCTTATCCAATTAGTTTTCTTTTTAACTGGCTCTATAGTGCCGGATGGATTCTCATTTTCCTCAGAATCCTTTTCCACGATGTCCTGTTCTCGATAAAAGTTTTCCAGTTTGCTCCCTTGATAGTTTACAGGATTTTTTTCAAACAGTTACCCTCCCAAGTATTTGTCTCCCTATGTTTCAGGTATCAGATAATTTCAACAAAAGTTAGTGGCTTGACTGACAATCAATTTATTAAATTTCCTACTCATTTAATACCCAGAATTGTTATGAATTTTATAAAACTTAACCTTCTAAATAACGTGCAAATGCCCGAGTTGGTTTCCCTTCTCTAATAAATATTCTATTTAATGCCAGCAAATATTTTTTTAGAAATCCTGTTTTAAATATACCAAGAGTCTGTTGACCATTTTCATACCCATGCTTCAGTAACGTATGTGAAATGGGAATAATCAATGTTGTGTAAATAAATAAAGGTTTTATTCTGATGAATCAGATTCTGAACACTTTTATCGAGCCTTTTGCTAGTCTCGCTTTATGTGGTTCACTGTTTGTATTTCAGAACGTAAATATGGGCTGCTATTGACTGTTTTAATATAATTATCTGCCTGCAGAAAGTTACAAAATTTAGGGAATGTCCACCATACCAGATGCTCCTGTCTGGCCAATAAAGAGCAGTTTCGTTAGAAGTTATCGCCCGAAGAAGCATTGATATATATAATTTTCCATTTTTCCCTCTAGTTTTCTAAATATCAACGCATGCATAACCTAACAGTCATGTGCTTTTTTTTCGAACCTGTTAAAATTGATTTTTTACGAAAAAAAAAATCCCGGCATGTACAAAAAGGTTTTAGAACTCTATTGATTTTGAGACGGTCAAAAACCTCAACTTTTCTTAATTGCGATGATTTTGAATTTCATGTGACAGGTTGTTTTTCTGTCTGATTGAAAGCAGGTGACTTAAAAAAATAATGTTCTCATATGATCTGATATGAAAATTTTTTTACAGCAGATTAATATTCTTTTAATATTTAATTTCGTTCTTATTAATGTCATGATGCATCTTACCTATTTCAGCTCCCAAAGAAAAGAATGCTAGTTTAAGTGTCTTCTGTTTTCCGCGCATTATAATAATTCAGTTATCTACTGCTTAACAATGCAGTTTCCTTATGTCTATTAAAAAGAGCCGAATGAGCATATTTTTTTGAAACGCATCTCAGAAATAAGGAAGGAATGAAATCCGGAATAAGTTTCGTGTGAGCTTAGCTTATCATTCTTCTTTTCTTCCCAGATATACCGAAGTAATTGTGTCTGCAATTCTTTCCAGCAGGTCTTCATTCAGTAGATAGCATCGCGTGTCGAGTCTCGCTCTAATCTTTATTGATTTTTTTCAACGCCAGAGAAATATTCAGCTTGAGCAGAAGTTATTTCTGTGCAGTTTATTCCTTCTTAAATAGTACATTTTTTTAAGGAATTATATACTGGCATTATTTATTTTTTATAATTATATAAATTTTTGACATAAACTAATCTTTTTTTTTGTTTAGTTTAAACACTTTTTCTTCCTATAAGAACTGGAATTATTTTTCAGATATATATATTTATTAATTATAAATGTTAATGTATAAATTATATTGTAAATATTTTGATTGATATTTTTTTACCGCCACAAGTACTCTTCTCTTGAAACAGAATTTTAGATTTAAAATTCAATCTTAATTCAATATAGGAATTAAAACAAGAAATATAATGTTTTCCTTTCACAGAAATAGAGAACTATATTAGTAGATAAATTATAGTTTGTAATAGCCATTGGTGGTTTAAATTTATGCTGCTGTAGTGAGTAAATCATTTAAAATTTAAATAATCTTATGGCATCGCTCCGTTCTTTGAATATTTATTTATTAATTTGTTAACACAATAAATATGTATAAAGTACCATAATGCGATTGCATAGGGAAAAAAATCAATATATATTTTACAAATTAAAATATAATTAATTTATAAACTTTGCTAAATAATTTAATTACTTTATAAACTTTACTAAATAAACTTTACTTTATATATTAAATATAATTACTTTAAACTTCTTGAAAATTGGCACAGATTGGAAGCCCAATTCGAAAATAATACTCTATCAAAGTCTAAATTATGAAAATAACAGATAATGTTTTAATTTACAAAATTGAAAGTGAAGAAATTGAAAATTTGATTCATAAGCATTGCTAAGGAACAAATATAATTGCAGTAAAATTCATTAAAAATTGTGATGTCATTATTTTTTGAATGGCCTATTAATGTAATGTAGTAATAGCAGTATAAACAATTGATGTAGAATACTACTGAGGAGAAGTTTGAACCAAA
The DNA here is from genome assembly GCA_026543055.1 of Argiope trifasciata. Lineage (NCBI taxonomy): Eukaryota > Metazoa > Arthropoda > Arachnida > Araneae > Araneidae > Argiope > Argiope trifasciata. The sequence continues at coordinate 127,291 of JAPMOQ010015296.1, read as the reverse complement.
ACACTGGTCCAACAGAGCTATCATTCTTGTTTAAACTGCTGTGGTTCTTCCGGACAAAAAAAGACCTTAAACTCAAAAATGTAGCTGGAGAAAGAATAAAGGTAATTATTCTTAAGAAACTCGAAATTTCTCTATATAATCCAGATTTAGCACATCCATTTATTTATTTTCCTAAAAGAAATGTTAAGTTGAGAAAGATTTTTATCGAATGAAGATGTAGAATGATTACGAAATCGGTGTCATATATATTTGACTTACTTTTTCATTCAGGAATTAAAAAAAATTCCAGGAGGAAAAGAAATGTATAGGTTATGTTATAAATATGTTAAAAGAATTTTGTTTCAATATATCTTCAATAAATATATAGAAAATATATTTTAACAATTTATTTATAATTAATGTCATTTTGATAATTAATTGTTAGGAAAGTCATTATAAAGTTTAAATTTATATTTAAACCTCTCCGTCTCGGATATTTCTGAATATTTGCTATACAAATAATTAAAATTATATAAAAAATTTATTTTCAAAAGAGCAATCTTAAATATTTTTGAAGAACAGACAGTTTCCTATCATTTTAATATGTAGTCTATACACTTATAAAATAAATTTTTTAATTTGAAAATCCTTAGTAAATTATCTTTCGATTAATTTTATCGAAGAAGTTATATTTCAGAATGTAGATTAAAAATATACTATATATTTTTCGAACGTAACAGTTATTTATATCGCAAAATTCTGTCAACAATTTCATTCATCGTAAATTATTTGAAAAAAAAAATATTAACAGTTTGCAGTAAATAGAAGTATAAAAGGAGAGGAAGAGGTAAATATTCAGTTGACAATATTTCACGCACTACATTGTTCAGAGAGATGGAATAACAAGGCAACGAAATCCTTTTTTTAAAATCCTCTTTTAATAATTCTATTTACAGAACAACGTTAAAGATTATTTACAAAAATATATCACGCTGTCTTAAACCTACTATTTTTTTTTCGTTTGTGTGATATTGTGTTTAAATCTACTTTGGATGGATGTTCTGTGTTATGATCACGGTACAAAATGTTTATGCTTATCGTTATGGATTAAAAATTATAATTTTCATCATGTAGAAACGGAATTTCTTAATTGTAATTGAAGTTTTATGCTAATTATAAAATTCGAATATTTATAATTTATTATAAAATGGAATGTGTCATTAAAAATTGGGCTGACTTTATTTGAATTTTATACATGGAGCTGAACTTTTCTATGCAAGGGCTCAACCTTATGATTAACTAGCCGCCTTTGGCGACCAGCTGGTTCGCCATGAGTAATGCGTTCTAAAATTTTCAATTAAGACACATATTCATTAGCCTTGAAGTAATTCCGGGCATTGATTGGCCTGAAATTAAAAATGTTTTTTTTCCATGTTGTTTCCAAAATATTAAATATGTTTTTTAAAGAAAGCGAAAAAAGAAAAAATATATATTGAATAAATGATTTAGATGTTGCAAACGATTATAGAAATCTTGGCTTTGCAGTTATTTTTTAGAAACTATCACATTTTATAATGGAAAAATATATTATTGAATTAATGATACAGATATTGCAAACGATTACATAAATATGCCATTAAGTCGGGATTTCAATGCATATCCTATCTAAATTCAATCAGGTTTACCATAAATAAAGAAGATTTGTTGAATAAATGATTTAGATGTTGCGAACGATTATAGAAACCTTTGCATTGCATTTATTTTTTTAAGAAAATATCACATTTTATGTTTCTTTTATTTTATCCAGTCACGTGCTGAAAGTTGCATTTCTTTAGACTTAATTTACGATGATAGTTTTTTTTTATTATTTGAACTTCCGTAATTGTTTTCTTTTATTTTATCCAGTCACGTGCTCAAAAAAACATGGTCAAAATCTTTCTTTAGAAATTCGTTAAAAATAGAGGCTTAAGTTATACATTAAAAATCTGATACCATTAGAAAGCTAATTTTTTAATCTTTAAATGGATGCAAAAATCATGTTTGTGCGATAATATTATCGGAAGTTATAGCGGAAAAACGTCGAAATGTCACTTAAATTTTGATTAATTCAAATTCTAATTAAAAATTCGAAAAAAGGGCTCCGAGGTGCACAATCCCAACCTCCAAGGTATACATGTACCAAATTTGGTAGCTGTAGGTCCAACGATCTGACCTGTAAAGCGGCAACACACACACACGCACGCACACACACACACACGCACGCACACACACACACATTGAGCTTTATTATAAGTATAGATAAACGCCTTTATTTTCCTGTAGGTTCGTTGTGAATATTGGTTAATATAAAATTTAAATTAAGACTCTTATGCATAAGATACATGACTTCCTCAGCAAGGCAACTTCAAACAACAAATTGGCATTAGCATTAAAACAGCACTAATAAATATAAATTTTCTTCTTTCAAGCTTTCGTAGAAATAGAATACTGTGTTATTAAATATTTGTTGAAATAGTTTGGATTTCATTATAACATTGAAAGACTACCATGAATTATTTCACACAGCAAATTGCAATTTTGTGCTGCCATATTTCTTTAAAACTGATTTTATTTGTATTCCATGAGCTGAATATATATATATACCTAGGTTTTGTTTATAAGGTATTACTTGTAAAATGTCACCACCATTATTTACATGAACACAATAAATTAAACTCAGGACATTTGTGTGAAATTCCTTACTAAAATTTGAAAGCATTTTAATTAAATGTGGAAATTTATATCTTAAACTGGAAATGGGAAGAATCAAATTATCTAAGTTAGAAGGCAAGCTTGTTCTATTCCAGACATAAGACATCTTCAGCTTAACAATTTAGCATTAAATTGTTTTACATAGTCTTTTTATAAATTCTAACAGTAATTTGTAATTATATAAGTATACTATCTACTGTGGTAATATGAAATCCTTCTCTTTGTTCGTCACCTATATCATTCAGAAAAAAAAATGATTTCTGTGCATGTAATGAACAGTCGAGTTTATGTAATAAAATATATTTTTGGAGTTGCTTACCAACCTATAAAACATTATCAACTTTGTGTTTGCCCAATAAATTTTTGACGATAAGACTCAAATAAGATCCACATTTTTCATTCTGATTCATACATAGAATCCACAAATCCAAGATTAGGTAGGAATTATTGAATTCGGGGATAATAAAAAGAACTCAAGGTTCGAATTTTACGCATTTATTCCGGATATCTTTTTGATGTATACAAAGTAAGACTATCTTGATCAAGATATTTTCATAAGCTGCTTCTTTAAGCCTAGTTTTATTATAAAGATGATACAAGAGTATTTTATTTTGACCAATTAAAGGCTCATATATTTCTTTCTCCAACAGTCCTATTCTCACTTTATGTCGTTATTCTTTTATCCGTTGGTATTGTTTAGTTGTCTTAGCTCTTGTATTAAAATCTATTTCATGCAGCTCCTCTGTGCTGATCAAAAAGTAAATTCGGCATTTTTAAACTCATAGAAGTTACCCATTAACGTTCATTAATTCAGAAAGTAAAGGTTGTTCAAATTAAGAACTTTCACGATTTGTATCGTTCACGAAGCTTTATACTGCTTTAAAAATTGTCTTTTTGTTGTACAGTAACTATAGTTCGGTAACTCCTTTCAATTTTGGAATCCGGATTCTATGAAGACTTATCGATCAGCATACCTCTAAAGAGGTCATTAGAGAGACCCGGCAAATATCTCTTCTCAAGAGAAGATCTCAATCTCAGTCGATCACCATAGCTCTCCACGAAAAAAATACCCTTATCTGTTGCGACTTAATAACCATTTTTTTCACAGACTACAGAATGACATATACGAGACAATAAACTTATTAAAGTAAGATAAATTTTGAGCCATTGGTCTTTTTTTCACAACAAATTTTTACTAATCTCTAATACTGCTTTCTTATTGTGTATGTTCTGTAGGGGAAAGAACATTTACAGAGATTCTTTATAGAAGTCAAGTCAGTAAATAATCTCTGACATCGAATATGAAATTGTTGATCATTTTGTGGTTTGAGAATTAATTTAGCAAGTTTGGCAACAAAAGTAAAGATTCTGAAAAATGAAAGATGTGTAATTCAATCTCTGTAAGGAACATATACCAAACAATTATTCTTGAGAATTCCACGGGTCGTCAAACTATGTGGTGGTAAATATTTGGTAATGAATCGTTCTCTAAAATAATGTTTTTAATGCGAGTTGGGGACATGTGGATGTTGAGGTTTATTCTTAATATTAGGCTTCCGCTATTATATCATGCTTTTTTTGTCTTCTTCGATTGTTGTTCATTCTGCGTTGCTTGCACTGCTTACATTGTTCTTTACGTACATTCTGGATGTGTTTTTAGATCTGTGCTTCCACTATTAACAAGCTAGAGTGGAAATGACGCTTTATTTCAATAATATTCGAAAAATTTGAAGCACCAGATATCATTAACTAAATAACAACAAAAGTTCAATAATGAGAACAGCGTTAATCTTCTACACTTTGCCTTCTTCCATTTGTATACAGCCGACAACCCCACCACCACTGAACTTAGCAGTATCGACAGGATTTGTTGTTGTCGACTGCTCTGCACTTTGCCTGTTCGAATAAAGAACAGAATTCGAGTGAGAAATTCATTAGCTTGTTAGAAATATTTAATATTTACAGCCTTGAGTTTTACGTAAGAGTAAAGTGAAAGTGTTTTAGAGTAAAATTTTCCGCTATAATCCTAAAAGAGATTGAACTATAAGAGAGATCATTAAAGAGATTGAACTATAAAGCTTTTATTTTTTTAGAATCTTCATGTTTGTTGCCTGTCATATCTCTAACCACCGCGGAACTGTTCCGTCCGTTCTAAAAATGACGTGAAGTGAAGAGTGGAGGAACAGCTGCTCGGGTGTCGAAGCCATGATTTATATTAATGAGTCTGGAAGCGGAGAGTGCGCTTGATTTGTAGGAGCTCTGTGGAGAACTCTGAGTATTCCTGTCTGGCATTCACATTTATTACAAATCTAAAATTGTCAAATTTATCCTCAGGTCGTCAAGTGGTCGTTAATTTCATCTTGGATCGTCTATCGGTGGTCATTGGCTTAACTTCTATGAAGAATCTGTAAATCTTTCTTTTCTATCATAACACTCATATAGCTGGGAAACGAGATTACAGAGTCATAAAAATATGTATTTGGAGCAATATTCGAGAATTTTCTCTCTTTTCTCTAGCTACTGTATTCTCTCTCATTCGCTAATATTTTCTTAGTTTTACTGTCTTACTGTACGATTCTTATCTACATTCCTTAAGCGCATACCGGAGATAGGACAGAGCAGAGAACATGTGACAAATCCTTGGAAATCATGGAAGTTCGCAAGCATGATTACTCTTTTCCTCGACATCAACCTTTAGTGACGAATTTAGAGCTTTCTTTTTTTTCTGTGAATTTTTCATAAATTTCACACAAGTTTAAAATTTTGACCAAATACTAATACTAAATTGTATTTATCTAAATCTTTGCGTTTCCAAGTCAATGAGTCCCCATACCCTCGTATATACACATGGACATATTGTCAACACTTTAAAAAGATTTGGTCTAAAATTTTGATACATATTTATAATTTACAAATTCTCAAAAATCATGACGATCCATAAACGTGATCAACACATCCATTCGACTTCTAGTGCAGGAGTGAATTTCAGAGCTTTTTTTTAAATATTTCTGTGTGGATGGGAAATGTGTCCAAATTTATAATTTTGGCCAAAATACTCAAAGATATTTCACTTATCTGAATCGTTGCGTTTTGAAACACTGATTTCACATATCACGAATACACAAATGAACAAAATTTCATACATTTAGCAGATTTTATCCAAACTTTAATATACATCTACAATTTTGATGATCAACTTTTATACCAAGTTTCAATCATGTATTTGTTACTTTTTTCAATAATTGTATTCATAGGTATACGGACAGACAAAAAGACAGGCTTAAATTTGAGAGGGTTTCGTAAAAACATTTGATAGAAATAAATACATGTTGAAACAATGTACCAAATTTAAAATCTATAGCTCATTGCTTTTTCATTATCTTTTTCACACACACACACACACACACACACACACACACACACACACACACACACACACACACACACACACACACACACACACACACACACACACACACACACACACACACACACAAACACACA
>JAPMOQ010015296.1:41101-120957 GCA_026543055.1 Argiope trifasciata | reverse complement strand
ACATTTATATATACATGCATGCCTGTAGTGCAAAGATTTATCAAATACTAGATTTCGAATTTTTTTAAAATTAATTTCATTACTACCTCAATTATACCTTTCATATGCTATGTTAAAATAGTCCTTTTTTTTTCAAAGAATATTTTTAGTGCTACTGATTTTTTAATTATTCTTTTCACACATATATAGACTGATTGATTTCCAAACAAAATACGCTCTTGAGACTTGGGGAAACCTAAAATGTGGATATTTGTCAGAATCTAGATTTCGAATATATTTGAATATTCCAATATTTTCTCTTCTATGCTTCATATACGAGTTGTTAAAATAGAACTTTTTCAAAGAAAATTTTTATCACTATAACTAATTTAAAGCCTATTCTTGCTTATTAATATTAGTACTACCAGCTTCTTGTTTATTAATATCTTACTAACCAATTTTCTCAAAAGACCATTGTTGATCTTAGCACGGCAGGAGGTTTCCTTTACAAATGCAAACACACGCATGAATTCCGAATGAACCTACTCTTTGATTGCTAAGGCGATTAGTAATAAAAAGAACTTTCGTACATCAAAGGAATGGGAACAATCGCAATGCATCATCCTCCCACACATCTATCTCTAAGTTCCCAACCATCCTCCTGAAAACAATATTTTCCACCCCAAACTCTTTGCCCTTAGCTTTTCCACCTTCTACAAATCCAATTGAAGCAAAAGCAAAGAAACGAAGTGTGAAAGGAGCAGTAAAACGTCTCTAAAAAAAGAAAATAGAACTCTTTGAGTAACTGTGATTGGAGTGCTGGCATGGCTCAAAGGACCAATCGGAGAGGGCCATCCGGTTCGTGGGACGTAACAGGCAGCGAGCGCGCGCTTTACTCGGAGCAAGCGGAGGTTATAAAGCGCAGATTCCAGTATTTCAGATCCCGAAATTTTCGTCTGTCGCCAGTTCATACAGAAGCAGACGATTTTCAAGCGTTGCCAGCTGTCTCTTGCCTAATATCGACTTCACTGTAGGTAAGTGCGAAAACATTTAAAGTATTGGACTTCACACTAGTAAAAAGGAGAGAAAAACGATAATCTCTTCTTTTTATACAAAAAACCGGCATTTTTATGATACCAAATGATATTTTTTGATGTCAATAAATTGAAAAATTGTGATTTAATGTGTATGGTCAATTTTTTTAATGTAAGGAACTTAATTTAATAAAATTATTTATAGTTTTCATTCAATATAGGAAAATTTAAATCAACTATTTAAAATATTTTATCTCGTTGAGAAAATGGAAATTAAAAATATCTTTATTTTTAAGCAAAAGCATGACGACAACTTTTTCGGTACATTTCACAAAATTCACCATTTTATTAGTATTCATATATAGAATTTAATTTAATTCTTTATTGTTCTGTTGTACATGTGTTTCAAATTAAAAATAAAAAATTTCTTCAACAATTAAATTAACTTATAAAAAGCAACTTATGATTTTAAAGATATTTTACTATGCCAGAAAAAAAAATCATTATAAATTATAAATCAAAATATTATTTAAACTATAAATGAAAATATATAATTTAGGCTATATTCATTGTATATTATTTTAACGAATAAAAAAAGGCTAAAAAATGTTATTTTCGGACCAAGTATCAGCATATTATTTAATATTTTAACCTTTCTTCTTCATTCGATTGTAATTAATGGTGACAAAAAACAATCTATGTAATATCAGTAACTTCAGTTAATAAATCTATAACCATTTCAATTTTCTACTTTTATGTTGAATTTTTGAGTCAGAATATTGCGAATGAATAATTATCTCAAAGTACTACATTATAATATACAAATTCTTATTTTTTTCCCATTAGTAGAGATGCATATTGAATTACAGTCGAACCTCTATACATCGAATATTGAGGTTTGTTGAAAACATTTTACTGAGTAGAAACATTGACTTATAAAAATTTCGTTACATAGAAGTACGTAACATAAATTTTTTACCAATTTCCCATGAAAAAAAAAAACAAATATGTATAACGGATTGCATTTGAAGATGTAAAAAATTTCAAGTATTATAGAAATTTATTTAAAAAAATCTGCACAGACGACGAGTTTTAGAAACTGTTGATACGTTTTCTGTAAAACGTACGTATTAACCATATATATTTATTCTTCGTTTCGTTCTCTGTGCCTTTTGTAAAGTTGACTTTTCCATTTCAGAATTTAAGATATCCGTTTAGGGGATATCACTTAATATCTGAAATGTAAAGTTGAAATCGAACTTCAAGTAAGAGTATTACCGCATGTTCTGAAAGGTGTTCACTGAACAAAACACAAGAGTAAGACGAGGTATCAGCAACTGGTAATTAACTTTTGGTTAAAGGTTTTCAATAATCGAAAAATAACTATTACAGTAATTATCGGTGAAATATTTTTCTTTCTTATTCCATGTGAAAACATGATCTTGTTTTCGTTAGGAGCTTTTGAATAATTGACGCTTGAAATCGCGTAGACAATGAATAAAGCATAAATGGTAATATTCATCAACATTTTTTAATCACATGTATTTTTACCTGCTTTTACCAGTATTGCATTAATATTAAGTACGCTTCTTCGAAAGCAGATGCGTTTTAAAAAGGTTTAACTATGATATCATTGCTGATATTTTCATAGAGTGCAATTGTTTTCGGATTAAATTAAATAATTTAATTTTTATAATGTGTTCCAAAAAACTTCACTTGTTTCTAGTAACAGTTTTGATAAAAGTATATTCTTTTTCCCTAGTGGGGAAATATCACTACATTTATTCTTAAGTAGGCAACATTGAAAGATTTGACTCCTGTTCTTAGCTTAATCCATTGTGAAACTGTTTTACGATCTCAGAAATTAGAAAATAGCAATTTGGAGTTACAAAAATATTGTTTTAATCAAATAATTCTACCATGGCTGAAAATTATCATTATATATAGAGAGTGGGGAGGAACATTGACCGATACAGAAGTCTCGTGATTATTTCAAACCGGTTTAAACTGATAAATTACTTAAATTAATTAAGACAAATAATAACATAAAAATAATCATGTTTTCACATGGCAACTTGAAATTCACGATAGTAGATTTCCTTTTTTATTTAATTTATAATCTTTCTTACAGAAAAAATCAATGATAAATTTTTATTGAAATAAGTATTTATAAGGTTTTTGTTTAAGAAACATTTCATTATATTCCATTCCATTAGAAATTATTTACATATCTATTGCAATATATAATTTCTATAATATAATAGGTATTACAGAAAAATCTAATTTAGAATATCGAAATTAGATTCAATATACAGAAATTATTTTTCTATTAAAATGAAAATATTTCTGAGAAATCTCTCTATATATAGATTGCCATTACATTGAAGATTGATATATAAAAGATCAATTAGAATTTTAGTTCTAGAAATAATTATAAGAATAAAAAGTGAAATATAATTAGAATCTTTATCCTTTTAATTAAATAAAGAATCTAGAATAAAGAAGGAAATCACATTTGAATTTACTAATTTTGCATTGTCATCACTACAGACGTTATATCAACATATTTCTTTCATCAATGTACCGTATTATACAGTTGTTATTAATTAAATTATTTACATAACACTTCTCTTGCATCGATAAAATAAAAATGAAATATCCGATAAAATTTGTTGACGAATTATCTTGTTTCTAACCGTTTCTTTACAACGTTCAAAAATTATTGTAGAGTATCTCAGAAACATTTAAAACTGAGTAAATATTTATTGGAGAGAATTCACCATATGTGATGAGGCATGAATTTCCTTTTTATCAGATATAATCTCCTCATAGAATTAAAAACTATTAAGAAAGATTGTTTCAAATAATAATTTCAGTTCTTCCGCCAACTTTCTCAAAAATATTCTTAATTTCAAATTTTGTAAACAAGTTGATAAATACTGCTAAATACTGCCACATATTAATATTCTATAATAATAAGTTTGTTTTATCATGAAATTTCGTGTATGCATTTTTCTGAAGCGTTAACTAATTTTAATTAAAAAATTCACGAATGTTACTATTTTTCCAGATTTATTTTTGACATTTTGGTAATTTTCGAGAAAATATCCCATCCCCCCCCCTATGGGGAAGGGGGTATTTTCCCATTGATATGCATTTATAGCGCCATTTATTTCCTTGAAAAAGCATGAAAATTTTCCATTTTATTATTTAAAAAGCTTAAGAATGGAATTCCTCAATTTTTATAAATAAATTTTATTTCCTTCAAAAATAAACTTTTTATGCTGTACCTCCCTCTAACAATATTTAAAAGGGGAGGTATAGCAACCAAAACAATCTGTTGGAGTGCCAATTTTGACATCTTAGTGTGGACCAATTGGAGTGATCTCAAAATTTACTGGAATATTCTTTCTTAAATTTTCTTATGCATTCTGAAACTGCATTGGCATACAGTAGTTACGGAAGAGCCTATAAGCATGATGTCTTTGGAGATTAGTCTTCGAGATACGATAAATATACAAATAAAGAAAGTTTATGCATTTTAGGCTGTTTTACCAATGGTTAAAATCAAAATTTGATACAGACTACAATTTTAATTCGAAAAACAAATCCCTTAAATTCATATACTTAATCCATTTTGTTTCTGAGTTACAACATTTACAGGTTAGAGAGAGTACCAATCAACATATTGACTTATTTACCATCATTTTTTATACATATTTCCATTTTCTAAATCTGTGAATCGAAATTATTCCGCACATAAGTAAATACGATTAACATAGTGTTTGAATGAATTGAATTCAAAATTCGACAGCCGTCTGCAAATCTGGAACAAAGACTATAAACCAAATTTCACTCATCTAAGCGATAGAGTTTACAGAAAGACAGGCAGTTATTATTTAAAATAATGTTTTTCAAACTCAGGGAAGTCTGTAGAATGGATGATTCGTCGAAATTTCGAGTTCGAATTTTTTGATGATTACACTACATTATCTTTATATACTACACACAAAAGTAAAAATTCTGCAGTTTTTTTGAAGAGAAGATGAAGCCAATAGGTGTATTCTCCTTTGAACTTTCCATATTTTTACATTTATGGTACCTTTTTAGGTTTTGCCCTCTTAAGACTAAATCACTTGGGCTTGTGTTATGAGTTAGGATGTGTAGAAACAGCAATATAAGGAACATAAAATTTAAACTTCTTTATTTCATTTTAAAATACGTAAATATAATTCTGTTCAAAAGAGAAATAAAATAGCAAATTACATTTATTCATTTCATTACACTGTTGAGTTATCGTGTTCACATACATGTGAATATATAAACAGTTCTACTGGCTTAGGGTTTGATAAATTTGATCCAAAAATATGATACACGTATATTTTCGTTGATAAAACTACATATTTAATTTTATTTATCTAGTTCTTTGCATTTTCAAAATATGGTGCTCACATTCACACAAAAAGAGATATATACCTTCGAACAGATTTTATCCAAAGTTTGATAGAAATGTACAAATATGGTGTCATCAATTTCTTCATTTTTATATCAATGTGTTTTTTGAGTCATCTTATTCACAGATAAACATAATTCCAATTAATGGAAAGTGGTTTTTATAAAACTTTCTCACTTACTCTCTAATAAACTTATATTGGCAGATATTCCCTTTCATGACATTGCCGTTCAATAGTTCCGAACCTTTGCAATTTTGTCTGAAATTAACATTTTTAATGAATATATTTTTTCATTCTTAAAAATGCTAAATTACGAGAGTTTGGCGATTATTCATTTGGCATGCGTTATTTGTATAAAAAATCGAATTTGTTCTTCAGATGCATTTCTCTCTACCGATTGATGTCGATTGAATTCTACACAGAATTATACTTGTAATCCAAATCCTTGATAAATTTAGTTCAAAATTTGGTAGATGCCTACGTTATAGATTATAAATCTATGTACCAAATTTCATCTCTGTAGCTCGCTTCATTTTGCAATCATTATGTTAACTTACATTTGAACGGAGTTTTCTCAAGATTTGATAGAAATCTGGAAATTTAGTGTAAAAGCTTTTCTTAATTTCAAATATCTAGCTCAACGAGTTTTTGAGTTATCTTTGTCAGAGACAGACAGAGAGTTTCCAAAAATGTGTTTCTCGAGTCCATGGAGGTCTGAAGAGCGAGATTCGTTGAAATATCGAGTTCGAAGTTTTTGAGGATTATTATACCTATGCCGTACTACATGCACGAGAAAGAAATATTATCTTTTTTAGACTCAGAGAGGTCTAAAACTTGGAAATTCGTTAACATTTTGATTTTTTTTAAGATTAAAATACTTTAACAGTATATGCAAAAAAAAAAACCCCTTAGGTTCGGTTAACATAGGTAGCAATTGACAAAGGCCGAATAGTCGATACCCTACTTCACATATTTTATTAAAATTCATTAAAATAACGAGTTGTTTATTTTTGTATTTTCAAAGTTTCTATCATTTCACGGTGTGGCTAATGTCGCATAAAGGTTAAGTCTCGGATTCGGAGATGTGAAAATGGAACATGCATAGTGCATGAGAAATCTGTATTCGTAGATTAAATGTTTTGACGGCAGTGCGATGTTTGGAAACGGATTGAAATTCAGGTAGATCACACGCTGAATACCTGAGTTATAAATATATTTTTTTCCATATACTTTATTATTTCGCCATTTTTCTTAATTTTTCTAATTCAATTTTCGTCATTACCTAACGGATTTTAACTTCGTAGTAAATTATAAAATTAAGCAAAAAATGCTGGTGGCAAGTACCTAATTAATTTATTATACAAGCATGCATGTGGAAACTGTTTTTGGATTTAGGGTTAATAATTAATAACAGCATTTCAGAAAATGCAATTAATAGGAAAATTTTCTACGAAATTCAATTTGTAAATATTTATAGAGCTTTTAAATTGGGAAAATTTAAAGTCTGATATATTTCAAATTAATGATGTTAATATATTCATAAGGAAATATTGTAAAAAATTATATATTTCTGTGAACATTTTATTTCAACTGCTGAATAAGCTAGACGAATAACCTTGCCAACAAAATTTGGTATATGATTCATTCATTGAACTTATTTATATTCTTCAAAATTTGAACGAACCTCTTGAACCAAATTTTGGCCGTTCTACTTTTCCATATGCATATAATTAACTCAGAAATGCAATGGGTTTGTTGAAACAGTTTTTATACAAAAGTTTATCGTGTAAAATTTGATTTTTTGGTGTTGTTAATTTTATTCCTTGATAGCTTTTGAGATTTAACCTGAATTGTGCACCTCTTGTGTTTTTATTAGCGCCATCTAGGGCCAAAAGAACGAGTTAGCTACTCCTGCGTCACAATTCTTTTTAAGAGTTGGACTTCATTCATACAATTCATTCCTTCAACCACAGATCGTAATTTAGACCTGGATCAGAGAGCGATCACATCGAAACCAATATCCACATTTTAACACCATTTAACACCTCACCACACCTCCGTTTCTAGGGAGTAGATGTATAGTATAGATGTAGGTGGACATTAAAAAAAAGTACACAACAATGAATTTGAAAGATACAGAAAAATGATTAAATACATGAAAATACAACATAGCAAGTGATGATAAAGGCTAGACCGAACTTCTTGAGTACAAGAAACTGGATGAATGAGCATAGTAATATACAGTATGAATGCACAAAAGAGTTAAAAATATTGAGAGGGGGATGAAAAACAAGTTATGGTTAAAGTACGAGCTGTATTAAATAGTGTCCTAAGAAATAGTCGACTGTATGACCAATATCAACAGTGGTATTATTCTCGACTTGAAGGACTTTGTGAACACGACAGAATAATACTGTCACCACACACGTGGAGACTCTTCGGCAGGCGGGGTTTGAACACGCAATCAAAGGGATGTGAGTTTAAACCATGTACCAACCAGGCTATTTCGGCCCTCTTAGTGGTATCTATTTTGCCTTTATACAATGTTCTGTTCTGTTGATTATAATCAGTTAATAAATGCTATTTAGTTATCAACAGTATTTAACAATACAATATTTAGTTATTAAATATTAACATTTTAAACAAAAGGAGGGATGTAGGGGATATAGAAAAAAGGAAAGAAAGAGCGAAGAAAACCATCCAATTTTCTGGAATTAAATTGTTCAGATTTGAGCCATTAACTATCATTAGTTTAAAGACTTAAAAAAAATTTCAATGGCCCTTTCTAGAAGAATTTGCCAATCAACGGCTGACATTTTCTCTAGGTGGACTTTCATAAGTCTAAAATACTAAGGTTGAAACCTCATAACTCTTTAGTTTTAGTCTCAAAGAAGTGGTATTTTCGTTGATTAATTTATTAATGTGCGAAGTTTATTTTACAAAATATAACTAACAGCATTCATAAAACTAATTGTATGAAACATGGTAATTCTTTTTAGGATAAAATTAAGGAAATATGACTCACAAAGGAAAAATAGGATAGCTTATATCATTTAAAGTAATATCTTCGATTCGGAAATTATGAATATATTAAAAGCTATTGACCCCCCCTCCCCCTTTAGAGAGGGTATCCTGTTTGTTTAATGCCATCATTTGCTGATGGGCTTCCACCTTAAAGACGAGTTCACTTTGAAATTTTTTAATATCATAAGATGTTAACAATAATTAATATGCACACATCAAACTATTAATACAATCATGATCCATCTGCCTATATAATATTATGGGTCGAATAATTTGTTTCTACATGTCATAAGAGATTCAACATAGGGTGAACAGTTAGATGGTCTAATTTACTGAATGATCGACCCCATTGAGACATCCCAGATATGGAGATGAGAAGTTTCTGGTTAAAGGCTTGGTTGCTATTTTTTGTTGGCATAGATCTATATGGGGTTGTATTTACTCTATAGACGAGACTTCCTCACATACCAGAGGGGTTGTGCCGTGACAAGAGATAACCATAATTCTCGCCACACTGCTACCGTAGAGATTATCATTCAGATTACCCTATACGCTTGATGAGGGATAGCTGCTATGTGGTAACTGGAAGTTTAGCACTGTGAGATAATTTTAATATAGAGTTTGGTATTTTTATACCCATGCTTTCGATATAGACTACACGAATCAGCTCTCTTGATTGTGAAGATGGTGCACAACTTGATGTCTTTAAGAGTCATGGAGTCATTTTTGATTAGCTTTGTTTGTTTATATATTTGTCCCTTTATAAAGAAATGCAAAAACTATTTTAAGAGTGATCTCGTAATTTTTTTACCACAGTTAGGTCACGCCAACCAGCGGCTGAAGAGGTGGGGTACATTCTGCCCCAATGAGTGTGAAGAATATTAGACTTCCTTATATGATGGTATCATATGGACAAGTAATGTTTCGACCTAAAGGTCAAGATTTTACCATTTTGCTATCGAGACCTTTTATTGAATGTGGAGTGAAAATTTGGAGGAAGTCTGACTGTTATTCGAAATTCATGCATCAGTTTTAAAATTACTTTCAAACTGTTTTGAACCTTGATGTTAGTGTAAACAAAGTAAACAACTCTAAATATTTACCTGAGATGTTAAGAATATATCTTTCCCTATTTTACATTGGCATTTTTGCAGTTTATATAACAATAGCAAAACATTGAGTAACATAAATTAACTGAACTCTCTACTTATTCTTGTCTACTTTGCACCTTGTCCTTACCAAAAAAGTTTTCTGTGAAACGTTGGCATTTCTGTGAAAGGCCAAGACTTTACCACTCTGCCATAGAGGCCTCTTTTTGAATGTAGAGTGAAAATTTACAGAAATTCAGACTGTAATTCAAAATTCAGGCATCCGTTTTAAAATGACAATCTGTTTTGAACCTTGATGTTAGTATAAATAAACTAAACAGCACTAAACATTTTCCTGGGATGTTAAGAATATACCTTTCCCTATTTCATACTAGTATTTTTCCAGTTTATACAACAACACAAAACTTTGAGTCATATAAACTAACTGAACTCTCTATTTATTCATGTCTACTTTGCCCCTTGTCTTTAACTTACGAAAATCCTTTTCTGTGAAACGTTGGAAAGCTTGGTTTTATGCGAAAATGTGACAATTTTTAGTTTCAAAAACTTAAAACTCAAGGATAAAAACAATGCAAAATAATATTTGTTTTGTTGGGCCATTAAAGTGTGAATTTCTTTCCAAATAGCGTCGTTTAGATGATGGTCGTTACTGCAGTTCTTTTTCTGTAATATTATATGGCATTTAACTCTTCCTCCTTCAGAAAGGCCTAAAACATTCTCCGAGACCCAGTCTGCATCTGGAAGATATTTTGGTCTTGAGCAGTATTAAAGAATGTAAAGCAGGGATAAAAGTGTATTCAATGAAGCTTACTACCCTTTATTACCAGAATTGAATAAGAAAGGAAGGGTGTTAAAGGCATTTTGGTGTGTTTCATTGGCTCAACTTTTAAATCAGTTGTGTTAAAATATACCCGAAGTTAAGGAACTGTACATGCTTTATTATTTTATTTGCCTGTGAATATAACAAAGGAAAAGATAGCAAAACATATAGCATATGGTAAATCTAAATTTGATTAAAATAGGAAATATCTGTTAAAAAAGAATAATTACTAATAAAAAGAAAAAAAAAATGAAAATTTTTTTATTAGTATACTTTTTTTTTTCATCGTTTGCCAAAGTTTGGCTGCGAAAAGAAACTAACAAAAAAATCATAAATATTTTCGGCTAGAATCATTTATATAAAAATGATTCTAGCAATTAAGTTCTAATCAACAGGTTTCTTGATAAGCCTAAAAGCAAGAAAATACTATATTTTAAATTTTAACTAAGATTTAGGAACTTACTATCTTAAGACGTTGATTTTATTTTATTATCATTTTTTGTCACCTAGAGACACCTCTGATTTGGGTGAGAGAATTATTATGTATAGTGGTTGTCTCTCACTCTCATGGATAGCATCACAATATTGAAGGCTGGAGTTACTGTTATTCCAATTATAAATCATACTTCTTACGGGAGAGCTGTTCCGTCGTCTGTCATACAGTTATGACTCAACCTTAATACTATATATACTAGTATTTCTCCGACATCCCGAAAATATTATTGCAAACGTTCATTTAATTGTTCGAGGTAGGTTTAGTGCAAATACTCACTTTTATGCTGCCTCGGCAGTCATTCAATCTCTTTGGATGCTTATGCAAGGCGGGGGTAACTTCGATATATGAGGCTGTAATTTTGTTTTGAATACATTTTGCATTTCCTCTTCTTCAGTGGCGCTTCAGCCCAGGGTGGGCCATGGCCTTCCGCAGAATCGAATTCCAGGCTGCCCGCTTCTTGGATAGACTTCGCCAGTTATTAACTCTGAGAACTTTTAGATCTGTTTCTAGACACTCGATCCACCGGATCCTCGGTCTACCCCTTTTGTGGGTTCCAGATGGTTTAGCGTCGAAGATCTTTTTGGTGGTTTGGTCATCTTTCATTCTAATCAAGTGCCCTGCCCATTTTAGTCTTTGGATTTTATAAATTTTATTATGTCAGGTTCTTTGTATAGATTGTAATGTTCCAAGTTCGTTCTTCTTCTCCATGTGTCATCACATTTCACACCTCCTAAAATACTTCGCAATATCTTTCTTTCAAAAACTGCCAAGATTTCTTTATCACTTTCGGTCATTTTGCATTTACAATCTATGTATTTACAATCAGATTCAGAAAGGAGATATTATTTGCTACTTTTTTCGTATGCGCGCTTCACCACTTACACAAAATTGATCTGAGGTCTAATTACTGTTTCCAGATTTTCAGCATACATATTAAAATGAATGAAATTTCATAAACATTTTTGTTAAAATTAAAAGTTGTTGTCCACCTGAGTTAGTATGTGATACTAATTCAATTTTGAAATCTGGAACGCATTTTTTTGTGCACTATAATGTGCACAAAAAATTGTAATTGTTTTTGTCATTCATTCAAATGTAAATTTATACCTAAATAAAATACGGAAATGTTAGATCTTCCCTCTTATTAAGATCCACCTGGCTATGAAATGAGAATATTATTTCCACGAAGTCACGTGACTATAAAGCATAATTTTAAAGTACCTCCTCCACCCCTCAATCAACAAAGTTTTCATCGTTCAAAAGTGAAGAGGGTTAGGTCCCTGAAAGCGGGCGATAATATTTCAGGGAAGCGAATTAACGAAACTAAAGCGAAGAGTTTTTGAAGCGCCCTTGCTTAAATGATGATTTACTTGGAATAACTAATTTTAAAGTGCATAGAAAAGTAGGATTTCTAGGGCAGAATTGTTTAAAGTGGATGCTTCAGTTTCACAGAAGAGAAAGTATGTTTCTAATTTTAAATACAATTTCAAAGTTGGCTACGCTGGTAGGTGTGTAAGCTCCATACTTTTAGAACACGAATGAGAATGTGCTAGAATATTTAAGTGACCAAAAATAAATCATCATTTAGTAAAATGGGGAAAATAATATGAAAATGTGTAGATAATGGAGACAGTATTTCGAAATATTTATATTAAGCTGAAATTTTGCTTTTATTAGGGAATAAGTTCATATTAGCACAGTTGAAATTTTTACTTTCTAAGTACAGTAAGACCCCGCTTAACGCGGGGGATACGTTCCATCAAAGTAGAGCGTAATGTGAAACAGCGCTAAACGAGGCTATCTTTACCTGTAAATATTGGGGTTAGGGGAAGATGGCTAGGAAATTGGTTAGGTATTAAATTTAAAAAGTATGTTTTTTTAATAAAAATAAAACCAAACATTTATTTCTTAAAGCCCAAATTAATACCACATTATTATTTCTTGCAAAAATAAAAACAAAATATAAATAACAAAACGAATATTCTTAAAAAAAAACAAATAAAATTCTAAGTCAGTCATATTTAGTTAGCCTTCCGCGTTTTCAGTGTTCTGTCTTTTTGTGACAAAAGCATCTAATGTTGATTGCCTTTTTCTTTTGCGTTGTTCTCTTAAAAGTTCTTCATAAACGGATAGAGCATCTCTAACACCACGCCTTACTTTTGAGCTCCTGTCAAAATTCGGATCATTTTCAATGAATTGATCCATTATTTCAGTTATGGTAGACAAACTCCTTTTTACAAACGCCATCGAAAATTCTTTTTGCCCTTCTTCTGAATCACTGCTGTCAACAATTTTGTTTTCTTCTTGTTCAGTTAATTCCTTGAGCTCATCATTAGAAAGACTAGTCGCTGCTTCTTGAATTATTTCTTCGACATTTTCCACATTTACCCCTTCAAAACCGGTTTGCTTCGTTAATTTCACTATCTCTTCCACTATTTCATCCACATCGACAGAGTGTCCAACGTCATCGCTCTTACTTAAATCCGGCCAAATATTCTTCCATACTCCTTTCAAAGATCTTTCTGTTACCTCATTCCAAGAAAGGCCTATGTTTTCTACAGCATCCACGATGTTGTAGTTTTTCCAAAATTCTCTTATGGACTGGTTCTCTTCTCCGTCTGTTTTTTCAAACATTTGCTTAAAGGTTCACCGCAAGTAATAAGCCTTAAAATTTGATATAACTCCTTGGTCCATTGGTTGAATTAAGGCAGTTGTGTTAGGCGGCAAGAAAACCACTTCGACTGGAATGCATGTTGTTAAGTCTGATAAATTTGTTGGGTGGCTTGGAGCATTATCAATTAACAGAAGTGCTTTTTGTTCAAGTTTTTTAATTTCGCAATAACATTCAACAGACGGGAAGAAATGTTCAGTGAACCAATCCTGGAAAATTTTCGCAGTTATCCATGATTTTTTATTAGACTCCCAAATTACAGGTAAAGTTGATTTAGATATGCCTTTCATCGCTCTTGGGTTTTTGGAATGGTAAATTAGTAATGGTTTTAATTGAAAATCTCCGCTTGCGTTACCACCTAGTAGAAGGGTTAAGCGATCTTTTGCAGCTTTAAATCCTGGTGCCCGTTTCTCTTCACGGGATAGAAATGTTCGTTTCGGCATTCTTTTCCAAAACAAGCCTGTTTTATCAACATTAAAAACCAATTCTGGAGGATAATTTCCTTCTTCAATTATTTCTTTTAATATCGCTGGAAATTCAGCCGCCGCTTTTGTATCACCACTTGCTGCTTCTACTATAATCTTTATGTTGTGAAGGTTATTTCGATGTTTAAATCTATTAAACCATCCTCGACTAGCAACGAAAGTTTCACTTTTGTCAATTGTCTCAGCCTGAATGTAATTAAAAATTCTTCTAGCTTTTCCATTATGATAGATTGGCTTAATGGCATATTGCGGTCAATTTCGTTATCAATCCATATAGACAGTCGTTTTTCCATTTCCTCTATGATATTATTTCTAGAATGGGTAATTCTAGTTGCAGAGCTTGACGTAGTTGCAGTTGCCGATGACAGTATTTTTTCTTTATTCTTCATGATGGTCCTTATTGTTGAAGTTGGCAAATTCAATGAAGCACTAATTAGAGTTTGACGTTCACCAGAATCTAATCTTCTAATCACTTTCATTTTAGTTTTGAGTGAAATGCTTTTTGTGGTTGCTTTCTTTTCTTTTTCATTATCACCCATAGTAAAAAACTAAAGATCAAAATATTTGACACTGTAATATAGTATTAAATATGTAAATTAATACCTACTTACAATAATGTCAACAAATGTTTCCAATAATAAAAATATGTCTGTACAATACCGCACCAAACAAGAAATACAAGTACACTCTTTCGGATATGTATTTAAAACCTATCGCTGCATAATATTTCGGGGAATCCCCGTATGCTGCAAGCGATTTCGTGGAATCCCCGGGTTGAAATAAAAGAGCGCTAAACCGAAACAGCGCTAAACGAAACAGCGTTAAGCGGGGTCTTACTGTATATATATAAAAATTTATATATTACGTATATAAAGAAAATTTATGTTGTCATAAAATTCCCATCGGCAAGATGGAAAGCAAAATTAGAGTCTTTTAAGTCCGGGTTACTATCGGGAAATATAAAATGTTGATCTTAGAACAATCAAAATTATGCTATGAAGATATCTTTTCAGCCCTCAACTTATAAGAAATTGCAGTTATCGAAAAACTTGGAATATAACAATTGTTTGTCTTAATGACGCCTTAATTTGATTTATCTTTGAATTATTTTTCTATCTTTAGTATTAAGAAAGTTATAGCGAATTGAAAATTTCAACCCACCACCATTTCTCCTCTTTGAACTAGATGGACCATTTATGATCTCGTAAGAGGTTTTTACATTTATAACAATACATTCCAAGCCGGATAAAATTCCAACAAAATTTCTCTTTACAAGATAGCATGGGCGATGAATTAGATGCGCATAAACGCACTCATTCAAGCTCGGGCATGCACGAACATCCACAGACCCATGCATGTACACACACGCATGCACGTACACACCCCACACACTGTATATAATATAAATTTTTGGATGAAAGATGGTTGGGTTATAGGTACCTTGATCTGTGAAAAAAAAAAGAAATTTTTTGAACTGAAGAAATTTTTTCGAAATCTTATCATGAAAATCATTGCAGTTGGTAGAGGGAGGTGGCAGCTCACGTGTCGTCCTCATCATCTGACCGCGGTTTAAAACTACGAGGTCCGTACCAAAAAAACCTAGTGTTGCTTCAAAACAGAACGTTAGTATAACTAAACTAAACTAAACATGGCAGTAGGTAGGTTTCCTATACGAATCTATTTAAAAAGAAATTCAGACTGGCGATTTTGTTAAATCTAGGTTTTTAAGAATCCCTTATATTCGGATAATCAATTTTTTAAAAAAAATATATGTCTGTGAAAACAATAACTCAAAAATTAAAGAATAATAATAAAATTAAAAATTATATTAAAATCTTTTTACTGAAATTCTAGATTTTTTTCCTTTATTTTGACTGAAGTAGAGCAGATGGAGAATTTTATTCACCTAATCAGATTACATCACGACAATCAAAAAATGACAATGTTAGATGGATGAAACTTAGTATGTGGTTTTATTACTATAATTGTAGTTCTGTATTAATCACTGGAAGAAGATTTTTAAATACAAAATTTCTTGCTTGTATTAAAGTGAACATGGTAATTTATGATACATAAACTAGTCAATTATCTAAATGAAATTTTACAATTTATCATTCTCATTTCAATCTGTATCAGATTGTTGTACCCAATTTATCAAAGAGAAGTTATCCAAAATACACAACAGCTTCTCTTTACAAATAAAAATCCTAAATGCAAAAAAAAAAAAAAAAAAAAAATGTTGCAATTCAGCATTCTTATCGTTTTTGAAAAATTATCTAAAAGTAAAATTTATTCTTACATTGTAGTTCATGTATTTACAAGTAAAATAAATGTTCCATCTAAAAGTATAATTTATTTTTTCACTTCAGAAATTTAGAAATTGAAATCATTTGTATCGTTTTCAATCAAACGATCTTTTAATGTATTCATAATATAATTTTATTCTTCAATTTGGTGTTTCGTTTCAGCTTTTAGAATATATAATTAAGATAAGCACAAGAAAATTTTATTTGAAAGAGAAACAAAGCAAAATGATTGTTAGCTTGAATAACACATTTACACTGCAGGTCATTGTGTTAGAATGTGAAAATAAGTAGTATTTTCAATCAGTTAGTTCAAACGTTCTATCGAGACACTTATTTGCATTTTTATTTATTTCCAAAGTAGGGAAACATTTATACGATTACGAAATACCAATCAGAATATTTAATTATCTCTCGTAAATATTAATTGAATATTCATTTTAATGTAGCAACTTATTTTCTAATTTAAAATCTAAAAATTTTAATAGTTTGTGAATCATTTATAACAAAAGAATGACGACAATGATTGCATTAAATAGAATGTTTGCCCAGGTTCAGCATAATTATTTTCGGAATATTTTCTTATATATTTGCCATAATTTGAATATAAATATCATAAATATAGAATTTAGAATACTCATTACAGGTATAAAGCTTTTAATATTTATTATGTAACGTATTTTCTTTAAAATTATGACATTAGAGGTGCAAGCAGAACTATGAATGAGAATTTGTATGATAAATTTGATCGGTACGTGCTACCTTGCTGAAAGCTTTTTGTGAGATGTTTTCAATATATATTTATTATGAAATTTTTAATTATACTAATGAATGAGAGAATAGTTCACGTAAAACAGAAAAAAATACTATGCAAAAAAAAATGATGAAACATTTTATTATTGAATTAACCTTCATGTGTATATAGTAGGACATTTTGAATAGAAAGTGGTATTATGTTGTTCGAGTAGAAAGTTTGTGGCATCTATAAAAATGCACGTGCAACAAATAAAAATAGAGTCTATGCTAAGCACACATTTAGAAATAAAATGGACTCGGTATTATTCAGAACTGTAGTTTTTTTAATGTGATTATGTTTCCAAGATCGATATGATCTGGAGATTCCACGAAGAGTTGAACATTTTACATGTTGCAAATATGTATCAAATTCTCTACTGAGTACATTACAATAAATTTAACCCTACGTAGAATTTCCTGATTTCGTATATTGTGATTTATAGAACATTTAATTGCATACTAAAATGAGTGCAAATATTTTAAATATAGAAATTATCATTCATTATGAATATAAAATATATAACATTAATCAAATTAACTTTATCGAAATTATCAAGTTTGATCTTTAATTATTCGGGGCATATCGTTATACAATTTCCATTCTTACACAAGTTTAGATTTAGGAAATTTGTTATTGAATTAGGGAAATTTTATTTCCATAAATTTGTTTCTCAACCTCAATAAATTTTAAAAATATTTTTCATGCATTTTGCAAAAATTATTTTCATCTTTTGGATATTATGTCAATATTTGTGAGCATTTTGTTAATATTAAATGCCTTTTCTGTATACACTTTGTAGCTATTTTGTAATTTAATACTAATTAAGAATAAATTTAATCCTTCGTCAGCGAAAAATATTATTCTTAAAAAAAGTTCTTAAAAATATTTCTCTTCAAAAATTTTCTCTTTTTACAAAGGTATCAAGAGATTAGGTTCTCAAGAAGACAAATTTGTTCGTAATTTTGTCCCAATGATTTTTAAACTAGAAGCTGAGCTATGATGATCAAATCCCTCCCCCACACACATACACCAAAAAATTACTAAGAATTATTTAACTAATTTTAAAAGACTAGTGGGATTTATAAGTCGAATTAGCAGTCAAAGGGTTAAAAATAAAATACAGCCTTTAATATTATCATGTTGCGATGTTTCGTACTAAATATTCAAACCTCCTTAAAATTTCCTTTAGTTTCACTACAGTGATGTAATATTCTAAAAATATAATTATTATTTTAATTTCTTCTAACTAAAACTGATTTTACCAAATGTTTCTACATTATTTAATCAGGCATGATAATAAAAATCAGACAATTAGGATTAAAAAGTATGATACGAATTTAATTCGTAAAGAAATTTAGATTGTCCCATAATTATAATCATGATTATCTAAAATTAAATGAAATTATGAAAATTATGAAAGTAATTAAAATTATGAAAAATAATTAAAAAGGAAAATAAACTCAGAAAAAAAAATACTTAGACGCCATCATATTATTTATCGAAAGGTGATGCTTTTATATCCATTTCTAGTAAGAACTTGAAAGGGGCTTTTATGATTGAACAAAAGAGAACAGCTCATAATAGAAAAGCAGGTATTTTGTATCTATGGTGGCGATGCTTCGTGTTGTAACTTTTCTCCATTAACGCAATGAAAGAAGTCAGTGATACCTCTAACATTATTCATCAACAATATCCATAAAAAACCATTGCTGAGAGGATTCAGAGACTTCCCTCGCTTTTTAAGCAACACTCCAATAGAAATTTCAGAGGCTTGTAATGACATAAAGGAACGAAAGAAAATGATACTCTAATGCTCAGTAAAAACAAGTATTGAGTTACAGGATGGATTCAATTACAATATATCGAGGATTGTCTAACAGATTACTAGAAAAACAAAAACTTTGATGCAAGGAGTATTAATTATGGATATGAAATATATAATATGTTATGTTGCTCATATTAGCCCTAGTACTTATTTCAGTATCATCTTTAGATGATATATAAATATTGATAAATAAAAAATCAGATTTGTCAATACTATAATAGGTAGATATTAAACTTGGAAATTAATTAAATTTTAGAATTTGATACAAAATAAGAGCGAAGAAAATAAAAACAAGCAAATTAGGTAATGCAATAAAAAAACCAAATCAACAATTTAATAAAAGAACTTTGTAAAATTTCAGATCTAGAAGGAAAATAGAAATTCTTTTTTGAATTAAAATAGGACGGATGCTCTAATAATTATGTATTTTTTCAAATCTGATTTAATATTTCCACATGCAATGCACTCTGATGTCTTATTGTCTTAAATACCCTAGGTCCATTATAAGAGTTTTGTGACCTTGTATATTTAAATAATTTTTATTTTTTACCAACATTTGAAATCGGCAGTAATTCAAATGTCGTTTAGTTATTTGACTACGGTTAAAATTAAACAATCGGTCCCAGAAAAATTCTCCTGTAATTTCAAAATAGGAGGATAATCTAAATGTTTTGTTTTCTTAAGAGGTTGCCGACATTTTTTTTGTCTTCTTTAAAACTACTACATTTGATTGGCTCTTGATATACCTAGTTAAAAATGATTTGTTACAAATTGCCTATAAGGACTCAACTTACTAAGTATTATCCTGCTATTTAACAAAAAGCATGATAATTCTTTCGAAAAAAAAAGCTTTCCTTATTCAACGCATATTGCTTTCGTATGAGAATTTTGAAGAAACTGAAAAACCACGAGGAACTTAATTATCAGTAGAATCCACATATAAAAAAATACACAACTATCTACAATTATTCTAATTTTTTTCAATTTATTTAATTAAGAAATTAGAAAATTTTTAAAAAATGCAACGTTAAATATAAAGGAGCAAATTTAAGTTTTGGCATCTTTTATAAAATAATATTCTTCCCTTTCCTCCAAAAGTAAAGAAATATTCATTTGTAAAAATCCATGAGTTTATAGAGAAAATAATTTAATTTCTTTTAGGAGAAGATGACACTTATAAAATGAAATTTTAAAAAATTCAAATTTCAATTTTATTTTACTCACACACAAAAAAAATACTATTTCTGCTAATGATTCACAAAATTTCGATGAATACTTGGATGCCTTGAATACAGATTCTACCAATGATTAAAAGCTTAAATGAAAGCGCTGCAATGGTACAAAATAATTTGCTCTTAATAAAATAGCGAGTCTATTGATCCTGTTTATAATACCATTTTGTTTACAGAAGAAAAAGAAACAGTTTTCTATTCTGTTGCATTTGTTTTCCGATTCGAGTTGTTTTGATGTAAAAGAAACCGTAAACAAACAATGCCTATTTATTTTAATCATATCACTAAAGAGTTCTTTATTAAATTAGTTGATAATATTTTCAATAATACTTTCGTATGTGTTTAAATAAGATTCCTTCAAAATATAATAAAACATATATTTGATTATTCGAATTCTAGTAAAATGTATCATCAAATGTAATTTGTTTACGATTTTGCACAGCAAATGTTGTTTTGAATAAAATTACGTTTACTGAGAAATTTTAATTTCTTTTTTTTTAAAAATAACGATAGCAGAGGGCATATTAAGCGTTTGAATATTCTTTCTATTAAAATATCTTTATTATTATACTGTTGATGTCATATTAAATTAATCGTAACCATACTGTTGTAAGATAAACATTTCATTCAGAATATGTGAAAAACATGTTTGTTCTTCGATTCTATCTTTATCGCTATTTTATTTTTTGTTATTGTTTATTTACAAAAACAAAAGCTGACTGCATATTCATTTGCAGATCCTGCTTAATCCCGGTTGTTGTTTTATACAATAACAGAAACAGATAGCAATTGCTATATTGAATCTTCGCAAGAATAATCAGCAATATGTAATCAATGATTTCACTCAAAAGATTTGATTTAAAACAATTTTCCTACATTTGCCATAAAATTCTCTTCAAGAATTAATAATTTAATATTTTTAAAAGCTGGAAATGCGACAGGACTTATCAGCTTTTAATTATTTTTAATACAACCATTTTCTTGTATTATATTTATTTTAAACAAAATTGTGTATGTTTGATTCACGAATAAATAAAAAAAACTTGTTTCTATGATATTCCTCAAGCCCAATTTTTTTTCCAACTCAATAAAAAAAGGTCATGAAAACGTTAATTTATAAGGGATAACAGCTAGAAAATTGCAAATTGTTATGCGAGTTTCATATTGAAATTGAATATTTTTATCAAATTAATAATTGTATATCTAGAATGAAGAAAAATATATTCAGAAAGCAGAAAGATGTAATACCTCAAATGGACAAACTTTGTCTTTAAATTGAATTTTATTACTAGAACTATAGATATGCATCAAATTTGAGCAAACTCCACCACTGTGATAACATGAAATGCTCATATTTAAATTATTAACATTTATTTGACAATAAAAACTAAGAAAAATGTAAAGGGAATTTATGTGTATATTATGTGTGTATAAAAGCTGAAAGGGAATTTATATATTAATTTAAATTCTCTATTGGAAAAATATATATTTATTTTCATACAAATAATTCATACATTGAAAGAAAGTAAAAATAAGAAAGGAATTTCTAAGAATTTTTTTTTATGTCAGTCCTTAAAAATTTAGATGATATTTTTTATAACTTAGTTTCAAATAAAAGCGAGTCAATTTGGGTCACTGTAAGAGTAGTGAACTTTCAAACCTATTGTCAAAAAATTCTTTAGATATATGTTTCGAAATTTAACTGAGTTTTGATTCCAGTGGGATAAGAAGTAGAGTGCTCTAAATGTTTATAAAATCATATAAACATTAATAGAAATGGAATTTTAAAGCAAAACTGTAAACCTCCTGATACACTACAAATCTTCTAAAATATTTTTGTGACCTACTTATGGAAGAAAAGTGTCTTATATCATATGCGGTAGTAATATAGCACTGCAGAGAGGCATTGCCTTAGATCACAGTTCTATTTCAAAATCCTCTACCTTCCTGCCTCAATACTTTTATTTTCAACTTTTACCTAGGATTTTGATGAAATGCCTTAATGGAACGGATATACCCACACAAGTACATTTTTATTTATTTAAAATGTTTTTTGGAGTAGAAAGTGGTATAAAATTGTAGATCTTTCCTGTCGTTCTTAGGTGATTTGGGTTGAGGGGGAGATATGCTACTAGTGACCATCACAAACTTAAAGATTTGACTACTGGCTGCTTTTGAAAAAGAATTGGAAAAGATGAAAATAGTTCTCACTAATATTACTATTGAGTACTTTTTATTCAAATAAATAGTAAACATCATCGGCTTACATTAAAATGGGTTCATTTTAAGTTGAAGAAAGTGACCTACATTTCTAAACCAACTATAACCAAGTTGCAGTTAGATTTACTCTCCTTTATACGATGATTATTTTGGGTTGTATTTATAATTTTTTCATAAGTGCAACAAGATGATGCAATAAGAAACTGATTCTATAAGCTATTGCCTTTTTATTCGATGTCATCAAGGTTAATATAATGGGGAAACGTTATACGTACACTATTATAATGGAGAAACCTATCAAAATTTTTAATGGTATGAATTATTTAAGCAAATTCCATACCTATTAAAAAGATAATATTAATCCATCTGCCATTCATCCAATTAAGAAGATAACATTAATCTATCTGCTATTCTCCCAATTAAGAATATAATTTTATTCTATTTGATATTCTCCCAATTAAGAAGACAACAATCTGCTATTAACTCAAATAAGAAGATAATTTTATTCTACTATTCTCCCATTAAAGAAGAAATCATGAATCTATCTGTTATTCTCTCAAGAAAATGACATTAATTTATCTGCTATTATACGATTGTCTCAATTTATCCCCTTTATCCCAATTAAACAGATTATAATGATAAAGTGGAGCTTCCTATTAAGAAGAGAAGATACATAGTCAGTAATTACTACATCTTTATTTATTCATAATATTATTTATTGTTCGATAAAAAATCATATGCTTCATTTCTCCCAAACTAATAAAATAATGTTTGAAACTTTCTAATTTTTATTATTTTCTACTTTCTTAGAGTTCAATGTTTTATAAAGCATTGTTATTGCTGTTTCTAATGGCACTTGCCATTGGACAAGACCACTGATAAAAAAACAGCGATTGCAACCGATATGGTGCGTCTCTTATTTCAATAGCGCCAACTAGGGCCAAGTGTACTTACGCATTTGCTTGCACGACCCCTTTTTACCGGATAGAACATTCACATATCTCACAGATAGAACAGATGAATTACAGCCGTGCCCAAAGCGGGAGTCAAACCCAGGACTCTCAGATCACGTGTTACCTCTATACCAGGATTCTGGCATAACACGATCCTGAAAATATTGTCACGAAGATGCAAAGAATTAAACTGCTGATTTAAACAAATAATTTGATTTATTAGAAAGAAGAATCTCGCTACAGAGCGACACTGAGAACTTATCCATCACTGATAGCACTTAGCTTTTACACACTCATATAGAAAGTTCGAGAACAATCCAATTTGAATATTTAAGAAAATTCTGGAGCTTTCAGATCTTAGTTAAACATTAGATAACAATTTCAATAAAAGAATTAACACAAGATAAGACAGAGTGGCTTTGATTCGAACTTAGCATTAACCAATCATAAACTTTATGCTCTGTCGGCTGTGTCATTACGATTCCAAGTTATTCTAGTTTATGGAGTTATTATACATTTAAAAATTAATATTCCTCAAATCAATTTCTATTTGGATACACCAAAATGAAATAGTTTGTTGCTAAATTAATATATTAATTAGAAGCTTAATCCTAAAATTGTATTCACATCGACATCAAGAACTTTACCAAATTTCATATGCCTAATATATAAGGAAATAAAAAATATCGATTACAAAAATTATGTCTTCATGAATATGAAACAAGCGAAGTTAAGTAAAAGTGTTTAATTTACAAACAGTTCTTACCTGGTCTTCTTCTTCCTTACAAGCTTGTTTTGATTCCTCCATCGGATGGCTATTGGAGACTCTTCAATTCAAGTGGCAGAACAGTTAACTACTTTGTCATTTGTTTGCAAGGGATTCTGACACTGCGGCGAACAAAATAAGAATTTCAATTGTAAATAACTTCATTGTTTTCACTAGTTGCTGAATTAAAGGTAGAACTATTTGCTTTGCTTTTCAATACATGTCGAAAGGTTTTCTCTAAAGAAAGAACAGAAACTTGTAAAATGAGATTTAAATCAAGCGAAGATTTGCATTTGGGATCTTATTAATTAAAACAAGATAATAGGACTAGTAGTTTAATGGAAATTGAATGTGGTATATGGTTGCAATTTCGAGAATTTGCAATGTTAAAAAGTGGCATTTTTTCATAAATATTCTATTTTTTACTTTCTCGAATACATGTTATAGAGAAAGTCATCATCAAAAAATTCGAGGTCAAGAGTTTAACGACTCCTGAGTTCGAAAACTCTCCCTCGACATCCTTGAGTTCGAAATATTTATATTTAGAAAATTTCCCTCCGTCTATCTGACTGTGTTAAAAGTGACAACTGTTAAAAGTGACTAAGAGTCATACGGATGAAATTTGTACTCACTGTCTGTCAATACATTACAGATTCATATCAAATTTTGAGTACAAATCAGCAACGTCCTTTTGCCCGACAATTCGAATAAAATTTAACCCTAATAATGATAAACGAAAGAAACTAGATAGACAATTTTCAGTTCATAGACTGAACATCTATTTTGTAGACACTTGTTAAATTTTGAGGCAAATACAATATCAAGTTGATTGCCTGTTGATCTGCATTTTCAGAAACATGTAAATGCAATAATTCAAAAATGCAATGGCTAATTCATATCAAATTCAATATGGGATTTTGTGATTACAAGTGCAGTTTTGTATCAAATGTTTCTTTCGATTGGCTATGAAAAATATGTTTAAACCACTATTTGATTTTCTGATGCTATTAAC
This sequence comes from Argiope trifasciata, assembly GCA_026543055.1. Taxonomy (NCBI): domain Eukaryota; kingdom Metazoa; phylum Arthropoda; class Arachnida; order Araneae; family Araneidae; genus Argiope; species Argiope trifasciata. The sequence goes on along the minus strand of JAPMOQ010015296.1, from coordinate 95,778 downwards.
GGTAGGCCAAGAATTAATTGCCAAATATCTCGCCCAAGAATGACACGATAGATTGAGTAAAATATTAAATTAACTCTAAAAGTTATTATTTCTTAATTTTTTTACCTCAATACCATGCAAGGCGTTTACTGAGATGAGAAATTTATTATAGAGCATACAAAAATGATCTTAGGGTGATCATTCCCAATGACTTTTAATATTTTAGAATTAATGGGATCTTGCAGAAAGAAATTTTTTCTCATGAATTTTTTGGTTATTCAGTTAACCTGAGACTATCTTATCTGATCTTAAAAATGGGATTATAATGTTTAATATTATACATTAACGGATAAATTTTGATTATTCATTTGTATTTTTTTTCATATATATAGTATGTTATGTACATAATCTGAAGTATTGTAATTGTCAAAATATTTGAGTCCTAAATTTCGATGAATCCCCGCATTTTAGAACGATTCTTCACAAGTAAAACTACTTATTCGTATGTACAATTTTGAGTCATTTAATTCGATAAAAGTAAACTCACTGCGAACTGTGAAGGCATTTTAATGATCCTATATTAAGAAACATTTTAATGAATAAGAAAGTTGTTTCCAGAACTGTAATGCAATCGGTGGAGATTATTTTGATGAAAATACATTAAATTTTAACCAATAAATTGATATCTTTGTTTTATGGCACTTTTCCGGGTACTTTTCAATCACAGTACTACTGGTACAATGTGGTACAGTACTTGGCACTTCGTATTAATTTGTAAGAAAGTGCAGGATAGGATGTCTCTCTAACTTTAGTTAAATTTCGTAAATGATAACAATGATTTTACTGAAAATTTATAGCCTTTATTTATAATCTGTTTCTGAAGACCTACAAGCCTAAAGAATGCAAATGAGAAATAATTCATTTTCACCGTCTTTTCATTCTTTGAAGAACTATAAAGAAATTTTTAACTGAAACCATAATTATAAGTCAGTCTAGACGGAAGACCATCATAATCTTTATTCATAAACTGTTTCTGATGACTCAGAATACTAAAAAATACAAAAGATACACCTTCACTTTCACCTTCTTTTCATTCCGTGCAGAACTCTAAGGCAATTATTAATTGCAACTGCAATCATATATCAGATATGAGTCAAGAAGGTATTTTATCACAATCCCCCCTAACAACCCCCACCAACATTCACTATCTGATAATCACGCAGAATCGATCCCATATAACAAATTTCCTTCGCATCCATTGCCATTGATTAAAGCAAACGAAAGGAATAGTATTCACAATCAAAAGATAACAATACAACCAATAATCGAAAACTTTTATCAACAGGCACTTCCTCATAAGAAATTACGCCATCGCCTGCAAGTGGTTGGGGAATCCGCAAATCCAAGTAACATCTTCGTTTCTTGGACCAGGATAAAAATCAAACACAATAGTACGGGGAACTATTGACAATACGTCTCTTATGATTCACAAGATTTCACATCATACCCGATAAATCAATGTCCGTTAATTCGAAGGTGGCACAGTTCTCTTCCAGGACAAACAGAAAGGCTTCCTTTGCTCGCTGCCCTAATGATTGCACACATCTTGTCAATAGGGCTTATTTAGTGAATCGATAGTCAGGCCAAAAAGTTGAACCAAGTCTAAATATTCCACCTTCTAAAGATTAATTTCTGTGAATTGAGGCTGGTTCATTGTGCTTACGCTTTATTATTTGCCGATTTCAAATATGTTAAGAACAGTTTAAAAGGACTCTTTCAAAAGAACATGTTTTTGAATAGAGTTTCTAATAAAATGCACTGAATCCCGGAAGGAACAATTGGTTTAGGAACACAATGGTTTGAGGAATTTGGAAGAGAGGAAATGAAATTTGAATGTATAAACATTGCTTTTAGTCGTCTGAAAGAAACCATATATGTACGTTTAAGATGCGGTGATGAAATGAAAATATTTTATTAGAATTATGATGTTAATTTGACCAAATAAATTTCGTTTATAGGTCATAGATATTTTTCATTAACTATATTATGGATATAATAACCCACCTGTGACGCAAGTTAATAATTCTCTGGCTAATAAACTATTAATTTAGAATAAGTAGATTTAAAATTTGTTTTTATTATTCGATAAAACTGAAAAATATGAATTTAATAGGACCAGTATACTATAAATCATTGTTAGGTATATTTTTAAATAGTATACTTTATCCTTTATACTTTTGAAGTTAAAAAAGTATATGACGAAATAAAGGCTGAAGTGGGGATATTGCCTCCAGGTTATTGCTCAAGAAAAATAGTATTTTAAGAAAGCTATAAAATTGACAATAGTGTAGATAAAATGTTTTAATGAAACTTATAAATTTAAATTTCATTATAACAACAAAAGCATTGTTTCAAATTGGATATACAATTATTTTTTAAAACATTAAAACTAGAGAGCACAATTGCAAAGAAATGAAAGGGACACTTATTCCAACTTTTAAAGCATCGTATATATTAATTAGTAACAAAGATTTGTAATTTCTTGTATAGAGACTTAGAATGGATCTGAACAAAAATATAGCATATAAAAATAAAATATGCATGCCTATTAATTCTTGAAAACTATTTGAAAGTTGTGTTCTTAATGCTTAGACACCATGGTTTTTTAAAATTATGATTCAAATCATGAATACTTCAGCTACACGCAAGTTATTTGGGAAGACTTACAATAAGTTGGCACATCCTTAATTTAAAATCTAAATAGCATTTTTGCTAAAATCAATTTTATTTCCAGATATGCATTGTTATTTTTGAATTAGAAAATGCAAGCTATAATCTTTTATGCCATACATTTGAAGATTTCAATTCAAATGATACTTTTCCAACTATCATTTTTACACTAAATTCCACTCTTTTTAAAGAAAAATAATTGAAGTCCTTTTTTAATAATTTAATTAAAATATAATTTTTTAAATAATTTAATTAAATTAATTCTAAAAATTTAATCAAAATGTAGATGCGATGCGTTTGAAATTCTAAGCACTGAGTTTGAAAATTCTTGGAAAAATATTTCGATAAATAGAAATGCAAACGTAGATTTTTCATCCTATTCATTAATTGTTATACCTTCTCAGCATCATTACATCCGATACTACATTTTATAAAAAAAAAACAAAAAAAAACAGCATTTTTCTTTAGATATTAACTTTGTAGTAACATTTTCTCTTCCATTTTTATATCGCAGGGATTTTTAAATTTCATGGTTAATGATTTGTTGTAAGCTGATTCATTAAACTTATATTCTTCAGTCTCATGAAACAAAAGAGGGACATTTAAATTAATTAGTTTTAATTTTAACAACATTCTGGGGGGGAAGGTGATAGTTTATAATCGCTATCAATGGTTACATGAGTTCTTAACTGATTGCCACTTTAGATTGATTAAAAATATTTTAGTTGTATAATTAGCAATTCATTTTAAACTAATTAAAGCACTTCAGTTTTAATTAATTAAAAATAATGATGAATATAATTTTTTTATAAAAACATATGACAAAAAGAAAATTAATAATAAACTATGAAATATATTTTTATTTTGTTGCTTACTAAGTGCATTTTAATGGTTTAACAACAGTCTCACAGATCCCAAAAAATCCCAATGATCAATTAAAACTGATTACAAGATCAATTTTAATACAGATACCAATTTTTTGTTTTTTAGAGGAAAATGTAATGAATTATTTTAATTTATTTCAATAGATTTATATTCAATAAATTCATAATAATTTATGAGCAATAAGTTATCGGGAATTAATTCATAATAATTTTGATCAATAAATTATATTCAATTTATTTAAATATAAGATTTATATTGAATAGATTATTAATATAATTTTATCCATTGGTTTTAGAGTCTGTGAAAATTCACTAGAAACACACGACTACTTCAAATAAAAATTTCACAATTATTTATTTTACTTTGTCAGGCATGCAGTCAAATCTGTGGAACTCTCTTTAGAATAAATACAATTTCTATGCCTCAGCTGACAAGAAGCATGACACAAAAATAAAACAAACACAGATGATACCAAATAAAAATGATAAATAAGTGCCCAGTATTGGAGAACAGGATTCCATGAATTTTTCTATGCAGCACCTGATGTATATTCACAAAAAGCAACTTTTTAAAGTAAACATGGAACTTTGTTACAGTTCGATGCAATGCCTCAACGTAACTTCACTAGCTATATTCTCTGATTTATTTTGCTTATAAAACCTTCAGATCTCAATTCGCATCTTGCACGAGTGTAAGCCTCTCTGAAAAATGTAGTTGCTGATATGTAGTAGTAGCGGATGGCATTTTATTTATTTATTTTTGTTCAAATAAGGCCTTTCTTATTTTTTCTTGGTGTTATATATATATATATATATATATATATATATCTTTACTTAAGTATATCCTTAATTTTTAAGTGTTTAAAGGGTTTTGAATTTTATCTGATATCCTAAAAAGTTGTCAACGGGGAAAATAATGATGATTTTTTCTTTAAAAGAGTAATGTGTTAGAATCACACGATAAATAAGCAAATAAAATTTTTAAAAATTGTAAAAATCTGTTTCGTTCATGAAAATGAATTTCTAATGTTCTAACTACTAACATGTAATAAATTACTAATTTCTTTCATGAAATGAAAAAAACTAATTTGCAGTTTTAAAGTAATTATGAAATAATCGTTAACACAGACTGTCTGGATAAGAATTTGAACCTTTACTTAAAAAAGAATTTGACAAATATATTTTTAAAATTAGTTTATTTAAATGTTTATCTATAATATTTTGCTGTTGGATTCTTATATTATTATATTTATTTTTTAAAAGAAGGGGGAGAATACAGAAATTAATTTATATTTGTATCAATACCAGTAAAATAAATTAATAGACAATCTTTAAGTAAATATGGAAATGATAATAATGCCACAAAAATTTTAAAACCGGAAGAATTGTTTAGAAATTTAATAAATGATGTTTGCTTCAATATGTTAGGACTTCCGAGATCTGAGCTCCAAATTAAAGAAAGTTAATACAATCTGCAAATATACCTTAGCGAAAGGCGAGTTATAAATATTTGTTTAAATAAATTAAATTATTCCTTCATTAATTTTGGTTGGAATAAACAAACTAAATTTATAATTGCGCTAAAAGGGATAAATTATATCTCATATTAAAAGAGAAATTGTTATTATCTTAATCAAAGGAATATAGCTTAAAGCTTTTAGATGTATCAAAATGTTGTAAACTAAAAATTTATTGAATTTAAACAATGTCAGAAAATTTTAAAGTAAGAAAATAAGCCTATTTTACAGTAGGAAAAGTCTATCTATCCACACATATCATTTAAGGTTCATTGTTTAAGAATTATATTAATTCAAAATATCCCTTATAATTATGACATTTATCAGTATTTGCTCAGTAGTTTCTTTTACAATACAAAATAAAAATGGATTTTATTCTTAACTTGTTCTTTCTTGTTTGTTAACTTTTAGCTCTGAAAATATATTTCAGTGTTATCCTGGAAGTTAAGCTGCGTTATAAAGTCATTTTAATTATTTTTGAATTTTTAATACCTTTTCCGCAATCTATTTCATCAGTAGAAAGGAATTAGGCCATGAGGTATTTAAAAAGCTATATTAAAAGTTGAATCAATAATAAATGAATTTTTGATAAATCATAGGTGATTAAACTCTTTTAGAAAATAAGGTTTAATACTTTTTAACAAGTGATTGAAATTACATGCTATATTTTAAGCTTTAATTACAGAATTTGATAACGAAATATGTTTTCTGAAAAAGATAATAATTGTAAAATATTACAAAAATGGAATTGACCATTTTCCCGAATTTTGAACTAAAATAAATTTAAAAAAAAGAATTAGAAAATCCCAATTTCGCTAAAAACTTCGCATTTACTTGTATTTAGGCTGGGACAAATCTTTAAATATGCTTCCACAAATAAAAATTTAATGATTTCCTTTTGTAAATTAATATCAATTTCCCAAGTTTCATAAGGACTTTTCATAACGATCCTCCAAAGTTTCCCTTGCGCTTAAATATTGAAAAGAATAAACCGATATCTACAATCTTTTACCAATGTCTATAATCATTATTAACTCTCCAACAAAATACTCTTTTTTACACATGATCACTTTAGAGTAACCGGGGTGGGAGTTCATGACTAGCACTCCAAAACCAAGGTTTAAGATGGCGATTTTTATAGTGTCAAAGTGATATTGTTAATAAAGTTCATATTTCCGATACTTTTATTCAAGAGATTTTTCCTCTGGAATTTTTTAGTCTTGCTTTATATAAATATTTTTAAAATCATTTTGAAATAATCTGCATATGCAGTAATGTTATTTTTAAGTCTAATTTAAATTTTAATTAGTTCCTTCATTATTTCTTAAATTGGCTTATCATAATTCCATTTAAAAATATTTTCTCATTTCCTTATCTGATTTCTCCTTTTATATTTAATTATTTTACAATACATGCTCTCAAAAACTGATGAATTTGCACTTTCTCACAATGCGTGCGAATGGATAAAAATCCCTAACACTGACATATATTTTTCCAAGATACATAAGATTCCCTTTCTTAAATAGACAAGTGTCAAAGAAATCGATACTAAAATCTCATTGTAATTCTATTGAAGGGAAAAATTTCTGTCACTTTGCTCTTGTAAACAGGAGTCATTTTAGCATCATGTCTTCCCTTTACGTAATAAGATACCGTGTAAAATAAAAGTTTAATTTCCTCCTTTTTCCTCATTTAAAAAATTTAAGTACATTCGTACACACACGGGCGCGCATAAAATGAATAGCTGTTTGTGTTTTTTTTTATTTAAATCTACAGTTCTTGTTCTGTTTGGATGAAATCTGAAACATATACTCACTAAAACAAGAAAAAAATCATGACCAATTTTTTAAAAATCCAAACATTATTGAAAATAAAGATGATGAAATATAAATTAAGATTTTTGCGCCTTTTGGCTGCACCTTGTAAATTATTATCTCTCAAAAACTATTTTGTATTATCTTAAAACTAAAATATGTATTTAAGGTTCCAGTCTTCTTTCTGCACAATATTTTAATTTATTTATAATAATTTTTCAAATTAAATTTAATACAGAATCATTAAGAATGTATTTAATATTCTGATAAAATTTTAACTAATTACATGATTTTATTAATGCGTTCCGCCACATATTTTTGCTAGTATTAAAAAAATGAGAAAAGCTGTTTTATTTGAACAATAACTTCGAAATTGGAATTGTACCTCCAATTTTATTTCATAATCACTTTTAATTTATATACTCTTTTATTTTACAACAGTCATTCCATTTAAGTCACATTTTTCTGCCTTGTCAAATAACGCATTTTAAATAGATGCATTCCGTACAAATTGTTTAACAAATAGGGCAAAGCAATATTTTGGACAAAAAACTGGATGCCAAAGGAAACTAGCCTGAACTGAATTAATTAAGTTCTATTAATTTATTATATATTTTTAAAACGAATTTTTACAATAGTTATAGAATTTTCAACAAAATGGTTAAAGTCCATTTTTCGAACACATGACCTCATCATTCATTCCTATATAAATAAAAATGAATGTTTGTATGTATGTCTCTGACGCGCTGTTGTACCGATCATTCGATAGCGATAAAACTTTGTGGGTAATAACTTTTAAACTTTGAACAATTATTTCTTGCAAGGACAGAATGGTTGTAGGTATAGTAAAATTATGTAATCTATATTAAGAAGAGTGAATTCGTATCTTTATGTCCCTTATGCGCTGCCGTACCGCTCATCTGATTGCGATGAAACTTTGAATACTTATCACGTGCACTTATTTGTTTCTACTGAAGAGGAAAAACATAAAAATAAATGTTGCCAACCCTAAAGTCTTAAATAATAAAGTTAAAAAATTAGAATTAATATCATTTACGCTTCTCTTTTATATATAACTTAATTTCAATGAATGTATTCATTTCCGATGCGAAAATAAATATTATAATTTCTATCATTCCTAATTAAACAAAGCAATTATTTTAAATTTCAAACGGTATTTCCAAAATTATTTCTTCTACGGCAGCAACGCACGGGGTACCAGCTAGTATTTTAATAAAAATCGATCGTTTCATATTTGGCTGTATTTAAAGAATGATAAGTCCGTCACTATCCTTCTCTCTGCCAACCGAATCAAATTTGCTGTCCCCTCCCTTTTGGCTGCTCACGTGCTAAGTTAATAATGAAGGGGTTTATAACTGTTTCGGGCCGTAACCGCAGCTAATTACCCGCGGGTCATGGATTTTCTGTCAGAGAATGAGGGCGTTTGCTATTTCCGATTCAATTTAGCGCCGCTTCAGGACGTCGCCCGCCATTCAACAATTCAGAATCGCTTTATGCGGTCAAGTCACTTAGACAGGCCAAACTCAATTTGTTTCGCGGCCTGGCTTTGCATAAAGCTATATTCCTCAAAATGATAATTGGTTCGACCTTATTTATTTAGGAAGAAAGTGCTTATGGAATCAGTATTCGATATAGGGGTTGGAGAATAAAAAGATTATACATTTTTTTTAAAAATTAAGTAATTTTTATGAAATAATATCAATTGAATATAAATATGAGTGAGTTCATTTTTCTTTGATTTAGAAAGTAATTGTATTAAAGGAACGATAAAGGATTTGAAATTGACAAAAATTGGCAGGAATTCTAATTTTGCTTTATATATATATTTTTATTGAAGTTTGTGGATTGAAAACTAAGTAAAAAGAAGAAAAAAACCTGAAGAAGAAAAAGAAGAAAAAAAAATTAAGAAACAAAATTCTGATTAAAAAAAACACTCTAAGATTTTGTATCATATAAAAGAAATAAAGGAAGAATAAGTAATTAAACAAATATAAAATGTCTTGATAGGACTTGCAAATTGTATGTTGATGTGAGAACGATAACTGAATTCGAGAATTTAAAAATGTTTTAAATTCTGCTTAAAAGTGATTGAATTCAGGAAATTAGCTACTTTAATAAGAACAGTAAAATTTTTGTACGCGATTTCAAATGCATTTCTAAAAATATTAATTCAATTTCCTTAAAATTAAAAAAAATCTAATTTTTTTCCCTATTGAATCATATGCTATAATTGCTATTGAATTTTTCTATAAAACTTCCTGTACTTCTTTTCTATTAAAATCATTTCTTAATCAAAGTAAATTTTAAAGTATATTATTTAAAAGTAAATTAATGACATTTTTTTGAAAGGTTAATAAAAATTCTAGAACTTTTATCATTGAATTATTTCTTAGAATTTTTATTGAACTTTTTACAAAAAATGTCCTGTACTTTTTTCCATTAAAATTATTTCTTAGTCAAATAAAATTAAAAACAAATATTAAATAAGAGGCTTCAAATAAAGCAACCTTTATCCCTTATATCACAATATTTGAAGGAAAAATATTTAAAATAAAAATTTTAGCTATCTTATTCAGACTGAATGAAAATGAATGACTGAATGCATATGAAAAAATAATGATGATTATCAAATGAAAACATTTCATTTGATAATCATCATTATTTTTTCATATGCTGTGTATTACCGTAGTGCTTCTATAGTGTAGATCACAATATGGCAAGATATTAAAATACTAAACCATCTATTGGACATTTCAAAGCCAAGTTATCCGTAGATTGCGATTGCCTTTAAGTAATGATGTTTTTTTCATTATTTAATGATGTTGGATCAGAATTTGCTTCTCAATATATAATATGCACACATAATCTTAAATTCAACATTTTGTTTAAATATAATAATGTTGATTCAGGAATTTGATATTTACGTGAAAAATTGAATTAAATAAACGTAGAAAATATGGTTAAAACTTTTCAATAGTTAATTTTGATTTTTTATTCACAAATTTAAAATTTCAGTGTCGGTTAAAGTTTGCGAAGGAATCACACACTTTGTAACGGAAACGTAAAGTTTAAGTAAAAGTAATAATATAAATGTAACTAAACTAAATAATAATGTAAAACGCACACGTAAAGGTATTAAAGTTTAATGAATGTTAATTTTAAAGAAATACTGATTTTTTTTATTATTCTTCCTTTACAATTTTGCAGCGTAAACCGGAGAGATTTAATACCATTTTTTTTATGATTTCTGAAAAATTATTTCCAACAAACAAACATTAAACATTAAAATTACTTCGCTACATAACTAATGATTAAAAAAATGGCCATGGCTTTTTAATTTTACAACAATTATTCTTCTAAGCTCAATAATTAATTATCATTCCATGTGATATTAATAAATTAGATTGAAACGACTACATAAAAAATAGTATAAAAGAAAGCGTATGTATTACTTCGGAGAACTAACCTGCTATTTCAAGCATTAAATATTCCTTAAAAGGTTGAAATATTTATAAAACATGCTTCTCTATATTTTATTTTGATTACCGCAATTAATATTGTCGTATTATCTAAAATTAAAATAATGATGAATGTAGCTAGTCAAAACACTAATTGTTTCTTCTTTTTCTTTAAAAAATTGCATTTTTTCATTCTATTGCAACACAGAACAGCTAAATTGAAATAAGTGGGTATCTTTTCATCTTGAAAATTAAGTCAAAGAAGCAAGGAAAACAAAGGAACAATAAAAAAGAAATATGCATTTATTACATGCTTTACTTCTTACTGATTCTCAAAATGTAAATGAAATATACGTTATTACTTTTATATAAGTTATTATATAACTGAGCATTTATGTAAAGTAAACGATATTTTTTGTTTAATAACACTATAAATCCTTGTGTAATATATGCAGTCAAAAAGAAAGAAAAAAAAAAAGAAAAAGTTTTTCTCGGCTGCTTTAATTTCTATTGTATGAAAATTACATTTGAAGTTATATATTTTAGTATGAAAATTATTGTTTTTATCGTGTGGTTATGTTATTATGGCAACCACATTTACTAAATTCCACTAAAAATTCACTTTATATCCACCCTAATTGTGATACAAAATAATTTCCTGAATTATTACATAATAACATAACGTATATGCTTCCAACAGAAAAAAATATTCTAATTTACGTTAACATTGTGGTACAATTTATGTTTCAATCAGTAATCACAAATTGACCACTCCAAACTTCCATGAATGCCGTCGAAAAAATCAAATGAACAAATTACAGCGACTGCAACACTGCTTTGTACTATGGTTGAGTCGTAAGGACCATCATTGGCCAAGGTACAATCCTTCGCTTGAGAAATACATCTCGTCATCGATGGGAGGTATCTTCCCCCTCCCAATTTTTCTAAATTTACCATGGGGACGTGAAACAATCTCCAGAACAGAAGCTTCTCATTCTTATATCTGAGGTGCCCCTTATTGGTAGTGTTTCAATCAGTAAGAGTAAAACAGAAAAAACTGGTTCTAAGTTGGTTTTTTTTTAATTCAAGCCTTATATTCTGGCAATTATACTTAGCAAACCAGTCTTGAAACAATAACATTTTAAGCCACTCTTCTGACCTTAAAATTGACTGAATTTTGAAACTTTGAATACTTCTATTTTGGACGATCTTAAACCATCAATAGATATCTCCATGAAGATCTAACAACCAATGAGTAGTGTTTGCCCAAGAAGATCGTTAACTAATCTAAAATGATGAAAGCGAACATTCTACAACTCCATCAGTTTTCGTCGCAAATGAATGAGACTTTGCTTAAAATGTTTATGTCTCAAGAATTAACGTGTCCCATTGCCGAAGCATGTTACATTTTGGTACTATTTTTATCTGAATGTTGACATCTAACGGAATATTAGTCTGACAACGACAGACGCACATCGGATTTTCTGCCCGGCAATTTGCAAACTGGACAAATCTTAACTGAGTATTACTAGACTGAATCTGAGATAGAGAACTCCGTAGTTAAATGATCAAGTAAATGGCGTCGAATAATGGATTGAGATTTAACAATCAATTATTGCTACTTTGCATATAAGATAAAGCAAATGACTAAACTAAATTTATAGACATGACTTATATGAAGACAATGTAAATGCAAATTAAATAATGAGAAATTTGAGAATTATCAATAAATTTCCATTAAAATGCTGAAACTATGGTCTATACGTGTTTAGGAATTTCTATTATTATATACTGGGTTGATTTTAATATCAGAGATATTTTCAATTTGTATTATGACATTACTCAAGCTAAGTTAACCCAATTCAACCTCACTTCTTAGTCAATATTTTGTAAACGTGCATGTTTTCAAAGAGGGGGGGGGGTGCTTCATAAACAGAATGAACAAACAGTTAATGTCTAAAGTATTAAAAATGGCCACAAATTCTTTAAAAGAAGTAGATAAAATCCTTTAAAAAATTTGACATTAAATAATTTTAACATTATAACATTCCAAATGATTCGGTTTATATAATTACATCTATCGTATAATTTATTTAAAAATGATGGCATCAGTTCTGTTCAAAATATAGACATACGGATTTTTCCAAAAATAAGTCGTCCATTTGACAAAAGCCTGTAGTTATGTATCTCTTCTTCCAGATGTAAGAGTATTGATTTTTTGTTGGCCTTTGCAGTTAATAAAACTGTAGCCGTTTGGGTATGAAGTTGGAATGCTAATGATGAAACAGCAACGAAGTAAATTGTGCGAAACATTCATTTAGTGATTAAGCCTTGCGTTTATTTCCTCTCCTGCTTCTAGACTATGTGAATTTAAGTAATTAGGATTACTAATGGTTAAACAATTATAGGAATTCTCTTTCAAATTGACCTCAATTTCGACAGAGAAACGTTCAACGATTTTTTTCCAAGTTCCATTCTTTTAGATTACAGCTGTTTAAAAGAAGCAAATTAAATTGTCTGTGTCGTTTTAAAAGTATTACAATTAAATAATGCATTATTGCCTGAGGCATAAAACGTAAATAAGTTCTGACTCCATCTCTATTAATAATAAGGATCTAAATATATGTATGCACGTGCTTGTGTTAAAGGTCTGCAAAGCTAGACTGTTTAAACTATAGTCACCAAATTTGGAGCTTAGGCACCTTGGGGGATGGAATGTACACGTTTGAAAGTTTTTAATGGGAATTTTTTATATTTTGATTAATTAAAAATTAAGCTGAATTTTGGCATTTTTCTACGATAATTTCCAAAAATATTATTGCTGAAAAGTAAATTTTGCTTTCTATCAAGGCTTAAGAACTGCTTTTTCAATTATACCAACTAAATAAGGAAGCAAGATTTTGGTGAGTTTTGACAGTCTTTTAAAAATACATATTTTTTTTATTTTCAATAATAAATTGCATTATTTACCTGCAATTCAAACAATTTTCATTACTTTATTAAATGCTTAATATCGCGATTTTTATCCATTGAGGAAAGCTAAAGAAGAAGGACTTTGTTTAATACCTGATAAGATTACAAGATATATATAAAAAAATGGGGTCACAATGCCTCAAAATTTAGAAGACAGATCGACCGAATATTAACGTTTTTAACTGGGGTATAATGCTTTAGAACTTTCACCATTAAAAAGATTCTTGTTCAAAATAAGCAGAAAAGTCAATTGAAATTACACGCCTTGACATCAGACAATTTGGAGAAATCATAGACAATCAGTTATATCTAACGAATTTATCTGAAATCAATAGTAACTAATACTGAAGGAAAATCACTTTGTCACCGGGGTGACTAGTTAATAATATAAGAGAATTTGTGCACTCAAGCGTTTGTAACTATCAATAAGCTCTTCACAGATTAAACTATTTTACTTAAAGCTACCTAATTTGGCTCATCTTCATTTTGGAAAATGGAAATGCGTTTCAGAATTTTAATTATTTGAAAATTAAGCAATATTTTGAGGCTTTTTTTTTCAAAATCAATTCCGCAAATATTAATAAGAAAAAATCTTTTTATTTATAGTTTTTCCTTTATTATGCAATTTGTTCTTAAATTTTAGTAGAAATTTTAAAAAATGAGTTTGATTGTTACAATATAGTTTACATGAAGAATAAAAAAGTGAAATTACAATATTACGAAAGACATTAGAAAATAGATTACTCATTTAATTACATTTTAGATGGTCCTCTGATATTATAGACTCGACACCATCAGGAAAATTCACAAAAAAACAATTAAAAGGTATAAAAACAATAATTTTTTAATTTTTATTACGATTTCTTTTGGTTAATTTTTTTGGTTGTGCAGAAATTAATGAATATTAAGTTGTATATTTAAGATTTAAATTTTTCGCCAGATGTGGCACAGTCAAAATTACCAGGAACAATAATTGAGTCAACAATTATTTAAATGAATGAAACTTAAAGATTTTGAGATAAGTAAGTGCACCGTTTCTACAATATCTTTGATTTGAAATGGAAAAAAATTAATTGAAGATTGTAAATTATTTCTATTTTTATCTAAAACATATTTCAATTTCCAAAGATTTTCTGAAAAAAAAAAAAAAACCTTAAAAAGAAGGAAATCATGCATTTTGATTGGAAATTTGCAAAATATTAAACAGAAAGTTTCTTAATTTATTTCAAATCTAAAATGGGCCTATATTATGAAATCATAAATTCAATTGATATCTCTTGTTTGTTATGGCACTTGCCATTCGGCAAGCCTGGTATTACGAGGGCAGCGATTTCAGCCGATAGGGCGCGTCTCTTTGTTTTAGAAGCGCCAACTAGGAGAAAGAGTATGATTTTGCCACTCATTCACTTGCTCAACCCCTTTTTACATAAAGGCACATTCACACATAGAAAAGAAAAAGAAAAATAAGGCATGAAAATGGACTTGAATCCAGGTCGCCTAGATCTCGAGGAAGACGCACTACCCCTAATTCATTGTAATTATTTATTAAATAATCGATAACAAAATATATTTATTTTGAGGTTTTAACTTTATTTTTTCTTTCATGGTAATATACTCATGAAATTTATTTTTATTGTATTCATTTTATGCATTCTAAGTATTCTTTAATATGTACTCTGAAAAAGCAATAGCTGTTATGAATATCATTTCAAAGGGAATTGGTATATATTTAGCAACTATTAGCTCCTAAATACTCGAATTTTTCTTAGATACGATATAAATCTGATAATAGTAATAAAATAGTACTTCAACAATAAGATTTTGTAAAAATCATCTGAATAATCCTATCATATTTCTTTACAAGTCAAATATGAAAATTTAATTTACAAAACAAACCTAAAATTAAGCAGCAACATCTTTAGAAAGAATCCAATCATAGCAAATTCGCATCTGAAACGTGATATCTGTAACAATGCGAATAAGCTTCAGCTACACATATGACCAACACCCGAATCATTTGATCAGTTGACCGCTGGTCACTTCATCACGTAGGAACATTCCTTCGAGCTAAGCACAAAGGAAGGAATCCTCCTTCGAACGGGGTGAAGGGATTGCTAGATGATGAAACGTACCGATCACGAAACTGGAGCTAGATGCATGTTCAGTATTTAGTGATTATTGTTCTATACATCAGAAGATTTAGAATTTAATCACCAAAATTTCAATAAATTGCTTGTTTTTTATTTAATATTTAAAATTATAATAATTATTAATAAACTTTTGTTGTTAAAGTCTTTTAAATAAATA
Source organism: Argiope trifasciata (assembly GCA_026543055.1). Lineage (NCBI taxonomy): Eukaryota > Metazoa > Arthropoda > Arachnida > Araneae > Araneidae > Argiope > Argiope trifasciata. The sequence continues at coordinate 80,095 of JAPMOQ010015296.1, read as the reverse complement.
AAAAAAATCTTTTAGAACAATGTCTTTTTATCTTCAGAAGTATTGAATCCTTTTAGAGATTCTTTGGTTTGAAACAAATGGTTTTTTGCCCAATAAAGCTTCAAATTCTAAGCAGAATATTATATTTATATTCGAGTTTTGCAATTTAATGTTGCAGAATATATCTTTATGAAAAGGATTGGAACTGCTGTAAATAATACAGAATTATTTTCGAATCTTACTTTGTATTTTGTTCCTGAAACACTTAAAAATGTCATTATAAAAGAAAAAGTTTTTTTTTTCTCAATAAGTTATTTCTTTTATTCTTTTGCATGGATACAATGTAACAAAAAAGCTCTGATTTTTGTTTTGTTTTTCCTTCAAAATTCTATGAATTTAATTTTTATCTGAGTCTCCTTTATCGTTTTTTAAATAAACATACAATGTTTAAATGCAAAAATAAAACTATAAATTAATTATATATATAAAAGTATGTTAATATAGTGATTGGGATTTTCACTTTTAAAATGTTATAAAAACTGACAAATATTCGTATAGTTAAGTTCATTAAATTACTTTAGTCAGCATTTCAAAAATATTTATGAAAACTCAAATAGAAAGTAATATTTTAAAATAAAAAAGGAGCAGAAAAAAATCATTTTAAAATGACCAATTTTTTTATTACTAAGTTGAACTGAGAAATATTCTTGTAAATCCACAGCAAAAAGAATACGTAAATTCTTACTATAATCTTTCTCTTATTCTTATTATATCTTTTTCCAAAAATAAAAACTAATGTTAAAATATTTTGAAACACATTTCAATAAATTTAAAAAAAATTGTGGAATGTTAAAGCTCAACCATATATTTAAAAATACAAAGTTTTCATTACACTTATTTGTTAACAATAAGAAATACTAAAATTTTACTAGCATTTAATAATTAACGACGATTAATAAATACTTACTGCGTATTAAGAAATGAAGCTTGTATTCGCATTCTTTGGAAAACGTATTCGAAATAATTTTTTGGAATTGCTCAAAATTCTTAAAACACTCTTGACAATCACATTATACTGCAGTTATGATTTCTACAGAACAAATAAAATTGCCTAGAATAATTTTAAAAAAATCGTTTGCAAAGATAACAAGAATTTGCATTCGATTTTTTGTGGAACATAAACGAATTTATTCACATTGCCACAATTAAAAACTATTTTTTCAGAATTAGGCAAGTAAATATTTTTTCTGGATAATTGTTTTTCTATTTTTAAGAACGTATTTTAAAGTATGGTGTTCGAAATAATTGAAATTTAATTTCTTATTTTGACAAGTGAAACTGGCAAATATGAAGTTGTGTGTTGCCTGTATTTTATAAAAAGTAAATAAATTTTTAATTTAGGAATGTAAATTCAAATTTAAAACTATTATTTTCAGTTTATATTTAATAAAATCTAGCTAGAATATTCTGACATCAAGATTTTTACCATGGCGTAGTTTGCAAGTTAAATTGGGACTATCGATAATATCGTGTTTTAGATGTGTTTAAAAGTATGAGTAATATTTGTAAGAGAAGCATCAAACAACTTCAAAAAAGAGCAAACGATATAAAACCGTTTTCAATTGCTGGTGAATATTTATATTCAGAAAAAATCAACAAAAACAAAATTTAATCAAGTATCATTATTTTATTATTTTAATAGCCGGATATTTGTTGAAGGATGTTTTCAAATTCAAAACACATCACTGAATTAATACTCTGTGCATAAAAATAAACAAGCTGTAGTAAAAAACAGCAACCCACGCTAAATAACAATTATTTCTTTATAACATTTTAAACAGGTGAAAAATATTCTGAAATTGGGAATTGTACAGAACTTTTTTCATTCAAAATGAATATCGTTGATACTTTCCACTATTAACAGAGTACCTTTCGTTATTTAATAATTAACTAGGCTTCGAATTACTGCTATTTGAATAATCTAAGTTTCGAATTTTCTATTAGATACCTAAATAAAGTTTCAGTTTCCAGTAAAGGGAATCCAATATTCATGCCAAAGAGTGGGGTAATACAGTGGCAAACAATTTTAAAATTTCGATATTAGTTTCCGGTTCTCTGACTAAGTAAGTTACTTAATTATGCACCGTGTAATTCGATGTAAGGATATTCTAACTACAATGAAATAAATTATGGGGTAGGAGCGAATAAGTTTGGCTTCTCGAGTTTCGTGCATTCCTATGATCTAGATACATTGCTATTTAGAATAAATGAATTTTATATTAAGCATCTCGATATATATATATATATATATATATATATATATATATATTAGACACCTTTACAACTTCTAGTATATGAAATAAGTTGCTATTAAGAAATATCAATAAATATTGAAGCTCTAAATCTAAATATATTAACGTTTTAGAGTAATTAGTCTAAATTTATTTTATAATTAAAATTTTCATTTAGTACCATTGCAGTGATAAAGTGGATAAGATATAGAATTTAATAAAGCTGCATATACTTCAACGTAAAGTGCACAAAAGTATTGGAATTTGCTAGAATATAATTTTGAAAATCATAAGAAAAGTACAACTTAGTATTGCTCAGAAATACAGTTGGTAGCATTGGATTAATTTGAAATTAAATCCTATAATTAATCTGGAAATCAAGATTTAGTACAGTAGATGTTCGGTGACACAATCCAACAGGCTAAATAACAAATAATTATACTTCCTTCTACAAGAAAACAGAATACATAAGCATAAGAATAGCACTACAGAAATTCAATAGTAAAAATGTCAGTATTTTCTAGCTGGCAAACAAAGTGTTGAACGATTTATTTTGCGATGATAAAACCCCCTTGTCTTTCTATATATAGATGCAAGCATAATTTGATCTCGCTATTCATCTGATTTCGACGGGTTAATGACATAAATTAATTAAGACAGCTCATAAGAATTCAGAAACTGAATAATTTGGAAATCAAGTTGCATTTTTAGTAGGCGATAAACCGGCAAAAGAGGAAATCTTTTGCATTATTTTGTAATAAAGCTAAAAGCGAAAAATGGATGCCTCAAAAGTTATAAATCACCAATTTGTTACCTACGTATTTTGAGGCTTCAAAACACCTCTAATCAAACAACACCATGTTCTCACAGGATAATAAAATTATGAATATGCGAACAATAAACCAATGATATTATTGCTACATAATAAGAAAAAATATTTTATACGAAGCTTGAGTTAATACTTTAGATATAAAAAATTTCTGCTGAATTTTTAAAAAGATAATGTTATAGACATATTCAGAAGAAAAATGGATTTAAGACTCAAATTAAATTTGAAGAATGTCAAATATCCTAAAAGAATGTTTAGAAATATTTCTGACTGAAAATATTTGATGTCTTAATCCGAAAACTTTCCAAGTATTCAGTCTTCATGTCATGCAGACCTCCATCTGATATGTTTATTGATTTTTAAATCACATTAGATGGTTAAATTGTTATGAAAGCATATTTGCGCCATGTAATGCCTTTTAAAAGTGATGATAGCATTTTCTGCTTCTTAAATTTCGCTTTATAGACTAAAATGGCCATGCATTGCATTTTTGAGTTTTATACTATTTTAAAGCTAAATACGTAAAAGGATAAATAATTTATCATAGCCTGTTTTTGAAATATTATTTTGGAAACGAAATAGAATCCTGCACTTTCAGGACCTTTTCGTAAAAAAGTTTTGATGATCCCATCCAATATTTTAAAAAAGTAAGCAAAAAAGTGAGAGACTCTTAGAATAGATTATTTTCCAGGAATTATTTGTATCAATTTCGACGATAAATCGTCTTATTTTTATGGTTAGTATTTTTACTCCATTGTGCAGAGAAATTTGTGTGGAATATTTTCTTTTCCTAATCAAAGAAATAGCATTGTAGTTGATTATGAATACCGTTTTTTTTAATAGATTTAAAATATGCTAATACAAGTTTTCTATTAGAAAATTTCAAATATGCAATGAAAAAGACTTATGCAAGACAATTAAAATACCATGATTTAATGTCAGACAATTTGACAAAATCACAAACTTGAAGTTACATATAAGTTATTTAACTGAAATTAATTATGACAAATGTCAATGGTGATACATTATATCATTCAAGGCTACTAATGACCACATAAAGCAAATTTTTATTAAATATTCTTGATTCTCACTCTTCGTTTTCAATATTTTGTGATAAATATGGCATTATTTAACGTTAATTGTTTCTGATGAGTATACACGTCTTGGAAAGAGTACAATTTGCATTTTGATGAGCTTATTCGTAAGGAGTAATAAGTAGTGACAATTGGATTGCAATTATAGTGAAAACTTAAACATTTTCGTAAATTTCAAGATGTCGAAAGTATTTTGAAACCTAGTCGAAATCAAAGGAGTAAATAAAAGATTCTTAATAATTTTTTATTGAAAGATTTATAAAACCCCAGTGCACCACAAAGTGAAATACGGGTTTACAGAAGTAAGTATTCAACACATAACAAAAACAAAAGAAGAAAATTTAACAGTTATGAAGGATTACAGATGCCAATAATAAATTTACAAAAGCACTTCTGGTTTAAACAAGTTGGTGAAAATCTGGAGACCTTTTTATATTAATAGCCTGCAGTCTTGGTATAGTCTTAGGCTCTGTCTTACTCCGGCAAACTTGGAAAATAGAAGGGGCATATGTTCAGCATTTTCCTCGACACCAGTATTACAGTCGCAGGTAGATCATCAGACGAGTCAAATTTACACAGATAGCTTTTAAAATCACCATGACCTGTGGGAAATTGGGTTATACTGTAATTAATAAAAAAATGATAGCATAACAGTCTCTTATTAATGGAGGGGAAAAATTCTTTGTTAATTTCCCGTTATTTGAAATGAGAAATTCTTAAATTCCAAATTCCACCACTCCATGCTTCTCTCGTATATTCTTGTAAAAGGATTCAGGAATGTTAACGGCAATGTCGATCTTGTGGATAAATTAGTGGCCTTAGCTAAAAAATCGGCCTCCTCATTTTCATAAATGCCCGTGTGATTCTTAATAATTACAATAAAATACCCTCATATAATAGGAATTGTCTTTTCTTAAATGTATTTCTGTGTTGTATTAGTCATTCTAGAAGCAATTAGATAACCATAAATTATTCTAGGCTATTCGATAAGTGTCGTCTCTGATAGTAAAAAAAGAGGTGAAGATCCTTAATATCATTTTCTAACATCAGATGGAAATAATAAATTAATTTTTTATGTTTATTTTCATTTATATTAAAAATGTATGTTTTTTAAGTGAATAAATAAATGTGATTAATGAACTAAAAAAATGAGTCATCTCACTACGGCATAATTTTATATTAAACATATTCTGTGTTTAGCGATTATATTCGTCATCGCTAAATTTTTGAGACACAATTTATACATGCATTTTTTGAAGAGATCGAAACAGTTAACCCGTTAAATAAACGAAGTTCATCTGTCCTTTGTGTTGTTAAATTACACTAACACTTTTACTTCAGCTAGCTTTAAATTTTTTGAAGAATAGAAATTATTCATCATTCCCGTAAGCTCTTCTCTCTTCGTATTAGATATAAAAATTATCGAACTGTCACAGACATCTCCAATATACTTTTTTCCATTCACTAAAAAAGCAATTTTATTATACATATATATGTGAGACATAAATAAAACAAATTGGAAATGTAAGCATGCAGCGTCCGAACTAAGCAAAAAAATGTGTGATAATGACAGTGTGCCTATCCTGTAATAAATATTACAGTATTTTCAACCATGATAAATATAAATGGCATCATATAGTATAGATGTATTGCTGCCTGTATAAAGTTTCTTCTTCAAAGTCTTGAAAAGTGTAAAATATGACAGAAATACAATTTCTTTGAGATTTACAGTGACTTATTTATTGAAGTGAAAAAATGCAAGCCGAGTTTAAATGACATGTTCCGAAGGAAATAAATCTGTCCTCTAGTATAGAATAAAAAAAAGTGCTACTTGTTTGTAAACTTGGAAGGATGTTTTTATATGAGGTTAAGAAAGTTTTTTGAAAAAGCTACTGTAAGTCTAGTAAAATTCTTGAAGATTTGTGAAGTATTTGGTCTCCACAGATGCTACACAGAACAGTTTTCAATACATGAGTTGTAAAGGAATATTATTTTTACTATATCTTTTTTATTATTTAGTTGTAAAGGAAATTTTTAAAATGTAAAATATATATAATTTAAAACAAAAATTTTAAAAAGTCACTTCATTTTGTGCATAAATTTTCTTTAAGCTAAAAGTATTTGAATTTCTATATATATTTGTTGATAATATTATAGGTCATTTTAAAAAATAGGAAATTATCTGAAATGCGCTGAATTCATTTTAATTTCATTGTGATTTTTACAGTTCTAATAAAAATTTAGGAAGTAATTTTTTTAAAAGTAGCAAAAAATGTGCTACAAAATTTTTCTTTTCCTTTTTTTTGCATACAAATACATGAATAAAGAGTGCAGTAATCGTCAAATATTTGAACTTCGAGATTTTTATCAGATTCTAAATCTTCATGAATTCGAAAAATTACCATTTCTATCTGTCAATGAACTAACTCTGTCAAATAACAAACAAAAAGATTTCAACATATTCAAGTTTCTGATTCTTGAATATTAGCCGTATTTCTGCGCTTAATAAAAAAATATTGCACACCAGTTTCCGTAAAAGAGTTAGATTTATCTCAAAGAACCATTTTTCATCAATAGCTTGCAAATAATACACAAGTACACATTTCATTTACGATTACTGGTTGTTCAGTGAGAATCTGGCATTTAATTTGCGATTGTTAGCAATGTACTCAACACTTTTGCACGAGACTCTGAAAATAACTATTTAAGCACTAATGACATTCATGTCTTGTTCAAGGTCAAATATTTTGTCCTACAAAATGGGGGATAACGCTTTATGAGATTCTTGGGACATCACTGCTACTGATTATATTTATTTATGTAGATAAATTCGATAATTTTATGATTTCATGGGCTAGGAGAGCAATTTTTAATATTTCATTTCGGTATAAAAATTTTAAATATTTATCTAATTTTGAATCTAGAAATTTAACTGAAATAGATGAAAAATGCATGTTTGATTCTTTTCCTTCCTTCCATATAAATTAAGCATAAATACATTATATTGTATAAAATGAATGAGAAAGTCCAGAGGTTAATAAACTCTCATGGAATTGGTATTAAAAAGCAATTTTTAAAAATATATTCAATCTTTATATGGTGATCGCTCAATCAACAATTTCTTCGAAACTCAACCGATTTCAAAAAAGTAAGATTGAACATGAAAAAAGAGGACTCTTTCTTTAGTGTTAGTAGAATTCTAAATCACGCTTGTAATGTAAAAGCTGTGTAAAGAAAGAATTTTAAAAAAATCCAAAGTACGCGACTTTACCATCAATCGGATGAAAGAAAGTGTGGGGCATTTGGAATTGTTTTTAAAATGTCTATAGGACACTTTGTTGAAGGTTAGGAAAGTTGCGAAAATTCGGCGAAGCGAATTGATTAAAAAAAGTTGATGTAAGGTTATCATCAAAAGAAATTTTTTAATCAAAAAATTAATTTCACCTGGGAAGGGCTTTATTACAAGCTGGAGTGACATTCTATGATCGGATGATATATAATGTAATTGATTCTGATCCTGTGAAAAGATATTACATGAATGTATGACAGACAATATTGCAAAACAAAAAACATAAAGGATGTATGTCACTTGAAAGCTCAATGTGTACATTCATTCTGAAGTGTGCAGTAAGGAATTCGTGTTTTGGTAACAATTCACTTACATAAAAATTAGAAAAATAAAAACAATGTAATGTAATATAATCAAAAGCTGCTTAAAAACATTTAATATGTCTTGCGACTTATTTCACAAGGTTGTCAGTAACATCAAACTCGCATGCGCTCATTTACATGCTACGGAACCCAGTGAAACGTGATGTTAACATTGACCATCAAGCGATTCAAAAGCTGGACAATGTTCTTAGTCTTGCGCTCCCCTTGACTTCATCATTCAGTCATGGTGAATGGAGCTTCGACTGTCACTCAGAATCCAAATGTCAGTGCAAACACTCTCAGTTATGCAAATTTTCAAAACCTCCCCAATAGCTATTAGTTCTTCAAGAAACACTGAGAAGTTGTCAAGGTTTCTTATACAGATCCCAATGCCGTTCTCATTCTTGACACCCGAATCAGCGCCTTCACCGATGCTGTCGGCAGTATAGATCTGTCACGCATCACAAGGAATTTTATCGATAGTTTCCAAAGCAAGCTGTCTAAGATATACCGACACAATCTAAGTTTTCAGATGTGGACATACAGTTGTGATCAGCAAATAAGCCCTGATTTCAAAATTAAATATCTCTACAACAAAGATTAATAGAATTATGCGGTAAACTGTACGTTTATTAGCAAAACTGTAAAAATTCTGTATAAAAGTTAAGAAAATTTAGTTATGAAGATCGTTAACAGACGGCGCTCTAAACTCAATGCCCATAGACGCTTTCAGTACGACGTTAAAAATGAAAAATGAGTCCCGATCTGACTCCTTGTGACTTTTTTCTGTTGGGAGCATTGAAAGACACTGTCTATAGAAACAATCCTGACACTTTAGGTGAGCTTGAATCCTTAATTGGTGTTGTATGTGATTCCATTTCCGTTGAGACATTGCAAGACGTGTTGTCAAATTTCATTGTTCGATTACATCACCTCATTGTTTCGAACGGTTAACATTTCGAAAAAATTGTATTTTGATTGCAAGGACAGCATCACTTTATTGTTTTTTAAGACTCCTTTCAGAGAAAAAATTTTCAGCTTTAATCGCCATCTGTTAACGATTTTTGTAACTAAATTTTCTAACTTTTGTACACTATTTTTACAGTTTTGCTAATAAACGTACAGTTTACCACATAATCCTATCAATTGTTTTTGTAGAGATATTTAATTTTGAAATCAGGGTTATTCACTGATCACTCTGTATTAATAAAATAATATTTAACACTTCAGCTGCTTATCCTTCGATTTCTGGGGAGTTGGCAATCATTCATTTTCTATTGCCTGTCACAGTTTAGAATGTTTATTTTTGCAATTACAGATATTTATTATATCATATTATTATCGTGTAATGTATAGTATCAGTTCACTTTGTTTTAAATGTATTTGAGCTTATTTTGCAGACATTGAATCTAAAAAGCAATTTTTAAAAATTACGCAGTCAGGGGGTTAAAGGTAGCAAATTATTCTGTAAAGTTTTGAGTGTTTACTAATGAGTAAGTAAATGCCACCTTTTTTGCTGAATGGTTCTCCTACAAGAACATCAAAGATCGAAACCAAAGGGTTGAGTTGTTTATTAGGGATTTGGATGAACGAATGAATAAGTCAAGATTTATCCTGTGGGCCTTGAAAACTACACATAATGCACTTCTAATAATTAGAAAAAAATTATTAGATTAAAGATCAGGATCGGTTTATTATAACCAGAAGGAGTGATTCCTCCAAATACTTTCTAATAAAGACGTTATCTCAGTAAATTCCTTATATGGCATTGGCATGCAAGAGTCGCAAAATTTTAACATTTGGTGTGAATTTAGCATTTTTATTGAGTCTATTGGGAGATACTTCGAGAGACTTTTGATGATTCATCCGTGAAATGTGGCTAATGTTATTTTTATTTATGGCACTTTACAAGCCGGCTTACAGTAAGCTGCCAGCAATTTAAGTCGAAATGAGTGTCTCTTGTTCGTTTAGTAGTAACAACTAGAGCCAAGAATAGGACTAGACTACTTCATGCTTCACATTCGCTTGCATAGTTCTTTTTTACAGGAGGTGCATATTAATACAACTCACAGATAGAACACAGAAGAATAACCATGCACGAACCGGGACGCCCAGATCAAGGGGAAGATACGCTACCACTATGCCAGGACGCCGGCAATTTTGGTTATTAGTACACGGAAATCGAATTTAGGTTTTAGGCGCGTTCATCCCAAATCAATTTAAACGAAAATTGACTAACAATACTACACTTGTAAGAAAATTTCGTAATAAATTTTATTAAATCATTGCGTTTTGAGTAATTGCGCTTGCATGTTTCTGAAAGTACAACAGACAATTATACACCGGTTGGATTTGGCTCAGGATTTGGTAGATGCCCACACTAGAGTTGTCAAATCTGCTCATTGAGTTTTATGTTTCTAATTTTTTTCATTTTGCAGTTATCTTTTTAATTTACATTTGAGCATCCAGGTGAAGCAACCTTTTCTAAATGAATATTGCTCAAAATGTGAGGAAAATCTACAAAATTGATATAAAGACAGTATTTCGAATTTCATTCATCTAGTTCAATGTGCTTTTGAAATATCCTTGTCATAGACCTATACAAATTTTCAAAAATGTGTTTAACAAACTCAGAGATCTTAATAGAATGGAGATTCTCCAAAAGCTAGAGTTTTTATCATTCATATATATGTGACACAATGGTAATATCATCAACTGTATGGCACTGGTAATTCGGCTACGTCGTCGTAAGATTCTCATAGACATATCTTCGAGAAATACAGCTCTAAGACAGCTAAGGGATTGTTTTCCATGCCGTAACCATAGTTGATGATTAATTATTCATACTTTTTATATGTCTCAATGATTTTTTTCGAACTTTTAAGTTTTGAAGTTTAAATATTATAGTAGAGTGCTGGAGTTAAATTATCAGTAGTCTTGCTGGAAATACACTTTTTTAATTTTTTTTGTTGCATTACATTATTGAGAATCCCGAATATCCTTCGTGATTATCAACAAAGTTTGTTTTCCATTCGCACCATTCAATTGCAGAAATTATCTTAAATCAGTGCTTATCTTGAGCATTGAAATGGATAATGACCAATAATCTTTACCTCGTATACATTTCGAAATTTGCAAATCACGATATTTGCTATTTTATTTATTAAAAAAGGGCTGGTTCAAATGTCTCTACCCACAATAACATAGCTGGAATCTCTTTTTTGTCTATAAATATCGGTGTTCAAAAGTTAAGAAAAGGAAAAAGGGTTTTATTAAACTTTCTGCATGCTTTTAAAGTAAAAGGAAATTAAAATTTATGATACAGAATAAGAAAGGTCTTTGGCATTTGTTTAATTTAAAATCAGCATTTGAAGAGTTTTTCAAGAAAATAATTTTATATTCAATTGATTTGTTTTGTGAGTTCAGTTAATACTTTCATATATTTCAATAGGAAATCGAAACTAAGATGGCATTTAGAAGGCTTATTTGTTAGGATGTATTATTAGCTAAAAGGGTATTTAAATATGTGCTTTATTTTAAATTAAATAATTACTGCATTTTTCTTGGAATATCAGAGCGAAAAAAATATTGTAGATAAAATTTAATGCAATTATAATCGTCTGTTGTGCCAACTAATACGCAAATCAAATTGTTTATCAAATATTAATGAATTTGTACTCGAGTTTGAAACTGTTTATAGAGCATGCATAACTAATGTTATCAATTTATTTTAATGAGATTAGGTTTAAATATCTAATTACGTTTCTTCTATTTGCTTTACAAAGTAGGCGTCTCAAAAAAATTCCATAAAATTTAAATTTTAAGCATATAGTCTAATGTATTATGGAGATTAGAATAGGTATTTAAAAACTTCGGTATAATTCTAACATTGTTTTATGTAAATTTATTGAATTTTATGTCGAATCCTCAAAAATTTATTTCATTTTATCCTCCTACTAAGTACGTGTTCAGTATATAAATTGATATTTCTGCCAGAATGGATCTTCAAAGAAGACAAATTCCACGAATCCCTACTTTGAAGTTCGAATCGTAAACATACTTAACGGTACAAAGTGGAAACTATTTGCACAATAGTTCTCGCACAGGTGGCTAATTGTTTCCCGAAGATGTATTTAAGATTGAGAGCTTTAAATATGAGGTACTTAAAGAAACTTCAAAGGATTCCAAGACTAACTGATAACAACCATTCATTTATGGAGCTTCCCATTGTCAAAACATGTTTCTTTATTACTTATAAGACGGGCGTAGTTTGTTAATACTACCACTTCCTTATAATTGGCAAATATGACCACTGCAGCTGATCATGTGATCCATAAATTGAATTCCTCCACCAAAGACAACATTATAAGAAATTATCTAAGATTTTAAGTCTACTCGAAGGATTCTAAAAAGCTTTACTTAAGAATTAAATAAATGCATTTGAATTTACATTTAATTAAAATCGGATTCTTAACTGAGTCAGAGACGTTTTTCTATTAAGTCAGTATCTTCTGAAAGTCTGATAATGCATTTATAGCGTATGTAATTTTTAAATTCTTTAGATGTGATAAGTTATGTGCAGAAATAACAGATTAAATTGAATTTTAAAAGTGATTTTAAATTTTTTAATGCTGTTGGATATATATAATTTTTTGTTTTGAGTACTTGAATATATCTGGATTATAATATTTAGAATTTGATTTATAACTCAAATCAAAGATTTTTGAAAAGATTATGGTCTAATAAATATACTTCTTAAACTATGCATGTAGAATTTCTGAAATTTCTGATTCCATAATATTTAGATTTTTTTTCTGTTAAGATTAGAAAACTTTAAAATGTTTATCAACGTATAACGTAATTTTTAACGTTTAATTTCGTGTTTATATAAGACAGCTTCAAAATATAAATTCTTGTTTTTTAGTTTCTTCATCCGTGAAGTTTGAAATTTGAATCTTAGAGGTTTGTTGGTCATATAATTACTACTTTTTAATATTGCTAGACTTTAAATAAGAAATTTTAATTCAAGCCTCCAATAGTTATTTTCGTATTTCATGAAACAATGAGATATGATATAAAGCGAATTATTTTCTATTTCTATTTGAAAAATTCATTTATGAGCAAAATTTTAAACTAATCCATTAGTAGTTTGATATTTAATACCAATTTTTAAAAATAATTTAATACAGTATTAATTTTTGATAAAAAATTAATAATATGCAATAATGTGCCTTTAAAAATATTGATAACTTCGGAATAAATAATTTGCAATCTGAATTTGAAATAATCGTTTGTACAAACTTCTCATAAACTCAATGGGTTAGTATTAAAAATATTTAATGTAAGTAAAATCTTGTAAAATATTTAATGGTAATTTTTAGTAAAAACTCAATAGAACTTCTCAAAATGTAATGCTAAATATATTTGTATTTTAATGGTTACCGTCTATAAATTTTAAGTTATCTCTTTCAAATTCAACAGGACTATCTAAGGATTCCAAAATTTCAGCTTCTTTTACATAAAGTATATAGTAGCTGAAATAAAGCAAAATGTAACTGCAAAACTGTGTTCTTTATCGTCATTTCTCAACTGTTTTGCCCTATAAAATAGCTATGCTTGGCTCAAAAACAGGATACATTGTAAAGTAGTGTTATGGAAATAATATATAAATATTCTATGTTACCAGTATTTCAAAATCACTTAATTAATAAACCAGTAAAGTTAATTTACAAAAATCTGGAAATGTATTTCATTTATTTGTAAAATTTTGTTAAAAATGCATTCAGATGCGATATATGAATAAATATATATAATTAAAGTATAATTTGAAATAAATAATATTCTAATCAGAATCATTATAAAAATATACATAATTATTTTAATAAATTATTAATCTTTATATAATCCTATTAGTTCTTATTAATCTAATTATCAATCCTTATTACATTTTTATTTTAGGCGTCTACATATTAAAAAAAAACTTGGTTTTAACGTTATGATGGAGTAAATCTCTAATATCTGTAGTAGTCTTCTAATCTCTTTTAAAGTCTTAGAACTGTTTTAAACAATGCAATTTGCGATTTCAAAATTAGTAGGGCGATTGGGTAGGATTTAAGCAACAATAATTGTATTACTGTATTTAGTAATTTCATATAAAATTGTTTTATGTACGATAATAATAAAAAAGGAGCTATTAAAATTTCATTATTTCAGTAAAGAAAGAAATTGTCTTGGTTAAATTTATGAATTTAAAGATGACTTCAAAGAATTTAAAACTCAAAGAAATTTATTTAAAAATATACGCAGACTAAAAAGAGTTTTCAAAATTATAGATAGTTTATTTATAAAAATTCAAAATTTTGAATAATTTAAATTTTTTATCTCTCTTTTTATCTGTTTTTTATTAAAATAAACATACCATTCACATTTAGAGCAATCTATTTAGAGGTCATACATATTGTCAGAAATCCAAGATGAATTGAATTTAAAGTAAAAATATATTAACTAGAAAAGAGATTTTTGAAACAGAAGCAAAAAATTATTTTTAAATGATTGATCGGCAAGTTTTATTTGCATTTTTCTGAAAGACTTCAAGGCGTTTTCCTTTTTATTTAATCGATATATTCTGTCCTATTGAATCAATGAGTGCTTCTTACTGAAATAAATATACATTATGTGATTTTTTTTCGATTTCCAAAAGTTTTGTTTGATATACAAAATCATTTTTTCCACTGAAAAGCTAAAAAGCCATTGAACATAGAAATTCCTAATATATAAAGATTTTTTCCTACATTCGAAATCGAAACATGTAATAATTATATTATAAAATACCGTGTATAATACAATACTGTGTCCAATTATATAGTAAAATGTTCAAAATTAAAGAATATATTGTTAAAATTTTTTTTTTTATTTATATTGTGGGAATTTTTTTTTCTATATGTGTAGAGAGAGAAAGAAGCATTTAGAAAATTATGAGCTATAATTTAAATTTCTCTGAAGGAATTTCTAAAACAGACTAAATGGTTTGAATCGATTGTACACGCAGAGAATTTACTACTTTATTAACAAACACAAACTCATTGAGAAAATGGCTAGACATAGGAAAAACATGTCCTCTTTTAATTTGGTTCGAATATATTTGAAGAATATTTGATTAAAACTTCTTTATATGATAAAGTTTACAAGCATTAAAGTTTTCTCTAATATTTTCAATAAATTGAAAGAGTAAAGCCTTATTATGTTTACTTTTACTTTATATTTTCAGAGACGTGGTTATAAGTATAGACATAGTATAGTTTATTACATTAAAATTACGTCCATCGCTTTTCCATAAAGCATCTTTAATATAGAAAATGCTAAAGTATAAAAATTTTCCTACGTTTTTTAAATAGATGTCAATAAAAAAGAAGATTGCAAATTTTTAAAAAATCAGCACTTGCTACCAACTTTATTATACACTCTTATATTGCGAATTACGCTATAATTGAGAAATAATTATGAATCAAAACACACCTACGCATATTACTTTAATTTTAACCATACTTATTGAAGAAACGATTAGTTTAATTTTTTAACTTTTCTTTTTAAAACTGTATCATGGTTTTTTATTGTTAAAATATTTCTTTTATTTTAATACCTTGATCTAAAAATCAAAAAGTAATTAAATCAGAGTAAAAAAATGCATTATTAGTTAATTCGCTACCTTGACTGTAGAAATATTTCAAGCCACGAATCTATTTTTTCTTCTTTTTGTCAGAATACATAACAATTTTAATAAGAAAATCTTTCTCTACAGATATTCGCTCAGACGATTTTTATTCACGCAGACTATTTTATTTATTAATGTACTTCACATGAGATTGATTTTGATTTATGACTTTAAATTGGATGTCACTTAGTCTTGATTGAATTTTATATGTGTAGATTTTAAATTTCAGCTGTCGCTAAATTTATTTTTACGTTTTTCACCGCATTTTATCGTATTAATAAAAGCCTACAGGAAACATATTTAACGAGATATCTGAGATAAAATATTTAATTTTAATAAAAATAGGATTTTATTAATGGAAAGTGGTTTATTGCTTTTAATCCAAAATAAATTGAATTGAGGTTCATTATACCAAGCACGCGTTTTGAAGATACATCTGATTTATTTTAGCGATAGTATAACTTAAATTTAGTAAAAGTAGACATTAGTTCATGGTACATTGAATTTCGTCATAATTAATGGAATTTCTTTCCTTAAAAGTTTTAATATTACATCAGTGGAATATTATATCGAAATTTTCTGCGACTTTAATTTTTAAAAATTTTAAATTTAATTTTAATTTAATTAAATATATTTTACATATTTATTGTTTAATTTTGTACATAGTTTGATTTTCGGAATTCCAACGTTCTACTTCATGAAAGAATAATAAATATAATTTTAATAAATAAATAACCTGTTTTTATAAATTAGCTATGTATGTTTTTAAATATACTTATTGTTTAATTTTAGAAATTACAACATTCTGTTTCATGAAAGAAGATTTTTTTTAATGAAAGAATTTTAAAAACTGCTAAATTTTTACTTACATGAATATATTTTAGAATAAATAATCTTGTTATTTTAACATGCCAATAAATAGTTAGTGTTATTTTATAACATTACTTTATAATAACAACAAAAAATATTAATTTAATCACCAAAAAAGAAAGTGTTTGAGCATATTTAAAAAAATCAGAACACAAACCGTTCAGTTGAGTATTATTTTAATAAATAAATAGTCTTTTTTGGTTTTTAATGAATTATGTATGTTTTTTAAGACATTTATTTTTTAATTTTTGAAAATCCATGATTCTGCTTCATGGAAGAAAAATTATCTATTAATTTAACATGCCAATAAATAGCTAATGTTATTTTATAACATTACATTATAACAACAACAAAAATGCTGTTAATTTAATTATTAAAAACACGCATTTTAAACTCAATTTGAAGAAAATCAGAGTTATAAATATTATTTTAATAAATAAATAACCTCTTTATATTATTTGTTGTTTAATTATCGAAATTCCATTATTCAGTTTCATAAAAGAATTATAATCTGAATATAATATTTTAAATTGATTAATTTTTACTCACGTAATTATATTTAATAACAATTCCTGTTATTTTAGCATATAAATGAATAGCTAATATTATTAATTAACAGCAATTTTTGCTATTTTAACATCCCAATAAATGGCTAATGTTATTTATAATACCAATTCTTGTTATTTTAGCATGTAAATGAATAGTTAATATTATTAATTAACAGCAATTTTTGCTATTTTAACATTCCAATAAATGGCTAATGTTTTTTTATAATACCAATTCTTGTTATTTTAACCTGTCAATAAATAACGTGTTATTTTACATTACATTATAACACTAAAAAGACTTATAATAGAATGATCAAATATACATATTTTAAGCTGATTTTTGTAAAAAAATAATTCAGAACTAATGTTGTTCACTTAACTTTTATTGTAATAAATAAAATTCCAAAAATGGCATCTCATAAAAAGAAAATTACCCAACCCTGACCCATCATTATTACATCAGAAGAAATTCGAAGCGACCTTTCCCTCTACATTAAGAAGTAAACAACAACTTTCTTATGAAAACGGATAGCCGATGTCACATTTTAAGACAGACAACATGATTTCCCATTTGGGAGGTAGACCCGGCTCTTTTTACAGCAAATATAAAATTGATGTTCTGAAGTAATCCATCCAAGGCGAGGGTATGCGTTTCTTTGGCCCCGGATCTAAGAGGAAAGGGCAAAAAGTTGCAACTCCCAGAACGGAATGTACTCAATTATGCACCGGGTAAGATACCTCTGAACCAAAGGTACCCTGTTCATTGTTTGCCCCACGCATAACTCCATGTCTATGGGGAAATTAGGGGACCATTTTCGTATACTTATTGAGATAATTCTTCGATTCTCGGCGCCCCCGCATTCTACTTAGAATGCATGGAAAAGTGCTCTTGAATTGATGCAAAATTTAAGCAGAAGTGGACAATGAGAAATAGAGGTTGCTAAAGTTGCTTTGACTGTCATTCATTCAACTGTCTTTATAAAAAGAGTATTAGGGCATGTTAGGCATCATTAAGAATATTAAGAATAATGATGATAGAGATAAGCATTTTTTGCAGAAAAGCCCAACTTATCGGAATTCGATTCTTTATAATTAAAGATAATAGGTCGTCTTAAAATTTGTATTCAAACAAGCTTAAAATTAATTCAAAAGATAAGAATTCCTTAGTCACAATTGAACATCTGATGCGTCTTTCAAATACAATTTTAAATAAGGTATTTTAATAGTAGTGGATATTTTTAATATATGTCATTGTGATGACATCCATTATTATATATTTAAAATTTAAACAAACTTTTAGCACTGATTTTTTTTGCCTTTATGCTTTTATTCTGTTTTTGTTAATAGGTTGAATGAACCCAACGTACATGGCACAATTGTACCATAGTAAATTTTTTCAACAAATGAAAACATCAAATCTATTGAAATTTGACATTCATCTAATGTTTAATTTAATAATGAGGCTCTTTTAAAGGGGCATGATCTTTGAAATTAAAGTTTTGATTCATCATCTGGAAACAAATTTTAGAATTCGTCCATTTCTTGAACTTATTCTTGAGAGTCGATGAATAATAGATGCAGTTTACTAATTCGAACATTTAAAAATTTTGATCAAATAACACATTGTTCTGATCCAAGGTGTTGTCCGCCGCTTGGTTGCTACGACAAGGTTACTGTAACTGAAGAAAAAATTATGATGTTAAATAAATAAAACCTTTTTATTGAATTTCTTTCCTCTGAATTATCTGCAACTTAACTTATGAAGTAAAACGAAGCCGAGATCCTGGTGGTCGGGGTAGCGTGTCTGTCCCATGATCTGAGTTTCCCGGGTTCGAGTCCCGGTTCGGGCATGATTGTTACTCTGTGTTATATCTGTGAGTAGTGTGATTGTGCCCCCAACCCCTCCTTGTAAAAAAGGGTTATGCAAGTGAATGTGAAGCATGCAGTAGTCAAGGCGTACTCTTGTTCCCAGTTGGCGCTATTGAGGAAACGAAGGACTCTAATTTAGGTTTAAATTGCAGATAGCTTTCTGTCAGCGGGCATGTAAAGTGCCATAAGTAACAACAACAGTAAAACGAAAACCAAATTCAATCTCATTATTTCATGTATGCAGTGCTTGATATCGTGCATTAAGTGACATATACTTTGTTGCATATTGACTTAATTATCTAATAAAAATATCGTTCGTCTAGCAATATGTTGTCATTTATAAAACATTTGACACGCTTATGTATTAAACCTAATTTTTATTCTAAATTGTCATTTGAATTATTCAGTTTTAGTTTGAAATTTGAAAATTCAATAGATTTATCAATGTACTTTATAAAAATAAAAAAATAAAAACTAAAAAGGGCTTTTATACCTTTTTTTATTGGTCTGTTTTGGAAACTTCGGGGAGTGAAAAAGTAAAAGATAAATTACGCAATTAATATATGACATTTGTTGTAGTTATTTATGGCACTTACCATATGCCAGCCTGCTGACGAAGTCACTGAATTAAGCTGAGTTTGGGCAGTAGCTTCTGAGGGTAAAGGCCTCTGACCACCTGAGGACAGTAGTATAATTTCTATCTCATATGATGATGACACTCACACACTAGCTTGTATAATCCCTTGTTATGGGAAGCTTTTCTCACACACCTCACTGCTAGAAAACAGAGTAAATAACAACAATGCCCGATGCAGGATTAGAATCCGGGACGTAAATTTCAGAATAAGTTGCACTACCCCTAGGCCAGGACTTCGGTATATATCATTTATATGTCTTATCAATAATTTGATAATATTGGTTTATAGTTTTCATGTTTAGCCATATGTTATATATTTAACGGACAGTCTTAATTTTAAAGGTATTGCTACGTTCAGTGATGGCGATGCTATCGGTTGTATACAAGAAGAAGAAGAAGTCTTAATTTTAAAGGAATTTATTGTAATACGAAGGAATTTATTGTAATCTTTCTCATCGCAGTTATTAAAATAAATAAAAATTATCATTACATTTTTTTATAATCAAAACTTAAATAATAGATTCATAGATCAGAAATGGACATCATCATCGAAACGTTATCTGCCACGATATCGTCAAACTTTCGATACTAAACTTCAAAGCATCAACATTATAAGCTCATTAAAATCTACCCACGTCTAAATTGACGTCTTGTTAATGCTCCATTAACGTCACTGCTCACGTCTCCTCTTAGAAACCTCTTCGATTTCCCCCTGGGGCATAAAACAACCCCAGGAGCTGTTTCCTTTTGCCAACAAGGCACTGTCTTGGCTAAGAGGAGCGACAAATTGCAGGTAATTATTGACAACTACTCAGGATCAAGAGAAGTGTTTTAAATAAATAATTCAAACTATGCAAAAGTTTGTAATAAATGTCCTGGAATTTAATTTTCTGTCGCAATTATTCGTTTAAAGGGGTGGGGGGAGTGATTATTCAGCTCGAGTAGTTTAGATTTTAAGTTACTGATGTGAATGGGCTTTGAAGTTTCTTGAGATGTGTTTTTGACAATGCATGTTTTGAGAATTTTGATGCTATTTATCTCATTTTATTTAAATTAATTCCAGAAAAAATACAATTGTTTTATATAGAGAGGAATGTATTGAATATGAAATCTTTTAAACTGACTTTCAAATTCAGCAATCAAAAACTTTCCCATTTTATTTATGAATTTTTAATTCTTTTTTTGTGTTATTTACTTTTTTGTACATATTTTGTGTAAATTTTTTTTCATTTATTTTTTTCCTCTTTTAAAAAATAATATTAACTTCCATCTATTCAGACAAGATTACTTTTGTACTTTAAAAACGGAGATGTAAGCAGTACAATTCCATGTAAAAGTAAGAAAACAAACTCTCTAATAAGGAAATTTTGTTTGAAGAAAAAATATTGATCCTAGAAAATCCTAGAAAGAAATATCCTAGAAAATTTGTTTGTTCATAATTTTTTCAAACACCCTTTAAATTATGTTTTTAGGGTGTGTGGAATTTAATCTTTATGTCTGTCAATGAACCCAAGAATTATTTTCAATAACAGAAAGAATTCGGCAAATGAGATTTTGTCTAAGATCTTTGTATCAAATATATCCCTGAATAAAAAAATTTTATATCTGCCCATGCCTTCCCAGCGAACTTTATAACTCAAAAAATCAAACATATTTGATGCAGATTGTTCAGATCTATGAATTTGTTGAGGTTATTAGAAGATTGTATCAAACTTTGCACCAAATATTATAAAAGTCTTATTGTTGATACTGTTTATTTTTGTAGTGTAAATGTGATAGTTAAAAATATTAATTATCTAGATGAATTAAATATAACATCAGATTTTATAACCAGAATTGCTGTTCTGTCTCTAATATTGTTTAAAATCTGTTCAGGTATTGGTTAATTATTTGTATGCCAATTGGTGTACATATGAACTTAGTTTGTCACAGATTTACAAATCCTTTCATTTGTGCCATAAAAGATCAATCAATCAATCATTAAAAGGGTTTTGCAATTGAAAAATTGAAAACTCCAGAAGAATGAATTTGAAAGTGTGATCTTTATACCAAAGTTCTAGTTTTATGTCAAGTTTTTAACTCATAGTGAAAAGAAAAAGGTTCAAAATGTTTATACGGTTAGAGTAGAAGCTCAAACTCAAAGTAAAGCCATAAAGGTGGTTTACGATCTTTAAAAGTAAGACAGAGTCATAGAAAAAGTCATTCTTTCATTTAAATACATTTCCTGCCATTTTGCAGAAGTGACTTGTTTACCTATATTTGACTATCTTCTAAGTCTTTCCTATATTTGACTACATTTAGAATATACTGTAAACAACAGAATATAGCAGCACTTCACACGAATTAACATAAAATCCACAATACGTTTCGCTAGAAGGATAAATGATTACATTTTCTGAAAATGCATTAAAAACACTGATTCGTCCGTCTTTAACTAAGCGGAAATGATATTTAAATGCTTTTAACTTCCCTTACAATTGCCTCAAAGGCAAAAATGAAACATCGTGAGATTCCCATGGAACTATCATTCCAAATACCGCGCTATAAATGGTACTTTTAAAACTGTTCCAAAATTACATTTTCACCTCGGTGGATACACTAATGAAACTCCCATTATCATTAAAATTAGTGAACTATCTTACTTTCACTGAAATTAATATTTAAATTAGCAATTGGTAAGAAAACGATGCTTTTAAATTTGACAGTATCGAAAATTTTTCGAAAACGTGTTAAATGAAACTCCTTTCTTTTTAAGAGAATTCTTAAAATGCCTTTAAATTTTGGTTCACTGGTTCTTACGAAGTTAATGAATTGCAAATGAATCAGATTAAATGGTCGTTTATTATAAACTTTCTTGAAGGTATCGCCATCTAAATTTGACAGCATTTTTAATGTGTCTTGAAAATATGGCAGTTATTCGAACATTCTGCAAAGACAATTTAATTTTTATTACATTGTTAAAAATAACCCGAGGGTGTAATTCAGGATTGTTCATAACGAAGAAGGCTTCGAAATGTTAGTAAGCTCTCACTTATAATCCTACAGGCTAAGCCCCATTAGTTTCTTTTAAACTGTAAGAAAAGTTTATATTATCTTCTGATCCTGACATTCATAACTTTTGTAAACATTATATAACATAGAATAACACTCCATGACCTTTATAACTATAACGTTACTTATGCTTCTTGAACAAGAAGTGGAAGATAAATGCACTACTTGATGGTAACTATGTTTGGGGGAAGGGTAGACAGAATACTAGCGTCGAATTTAATTATTAAAAATAAGACTTTTAAGGAAGATTAATCAATGCACATAAAAAGTATAATTGAGGGCAAAGTAACGTTATAGCAGAGCTGATGAATAGGTTTGATGCTTGAGGAACGATATTTCACTTATGGAAAAGGAAGTTGTGGTACAGATAATGAACTGAAACATACTTAAAGATGAACTTACAATCATGCCAAAGGAACGTTATGGTATAATCGATTAAATGTTTCGAAGTTTGAGCTCGAGCCTCCACTCAAGACAAATGAGCATCATGGTTCAGCTGAAACTGAAACATGCCTGAGGAAGAACTTACAATCAAGGTAAAAGAACATTTAGGTACAGCTGATGAACTGCTACATGCTCGAGAACGAGTTTCCACTTATGGCAAAGAAACGTTATGGCACATGTGATAAAACTATAGATTCTTGCACACAACCTTTCACACAAGGCAAAAAAAAAACCATTGTGACTCAGCTGATGAATTGATAGATGCTGAAGGACGAGATTTTGTTCATGCCTGCACTAGAATTAAATATCAATTAATTACAAAGTCTGGTATTAAATTTGGCAATGAGAAACATAGTTAATTAGCAAAGTGGAATACAAAACCTGGTATTACATTTGTCAATGAGAAACAAATTATTTGTATATTATTCTTTACCATGACAAGAGTAATGGAAGACGGATCTTTTGGTTCCTTAATGATTCATATCACAACTAAAGTATTTAAATCTATGGTGCATTAGGAATATAACATTCTGCACAAAGGAACTGCTCATTTTGTATGTCTATGTTAGGTGTAATAGGACTTAACGGTTAATCCAAGTTCTTTCTCTAAGCGAAGAATTTACTCGTAGAAATATTATTTATTTTAATTCGGTATTTTTCTTCGAATCAATAGCTTTTCTGTTGAATATTTAATAATGATAACAAAACGGAGTAGGTTTTAATATATAATTAATCAGACGAATGTTCCGATTGTGCAGAATGTTTTGAATAAAATATTTTAAAAATTGGAATTACAATGAAAGCGATACACTGCCTACGTCTTTTTAGGAAAATGATATTTTGAATTAAAATTGAAAAATTATAAATAAATGTTTAGAAGAGAATGTTTTAGAATGGATTTACTAAAAAGAATGAATGATTGAATTATCCTGTTTTGCTGTCTCAATGTTTTATATATCCTTTTAATGATATCGGCAGCAAGGAGGATAAATCTATAAGAGTATTATACTATCTTTCTGCAAAATATCATTACAGTTCAGTCATTTAAAGGTTGAATTCAGACTATTGGCTAATAAATAATAACGTGCAAAACTTTTGTTATTAAATTAATAAAAGTGTTGAATTTTTTTATCCTGAATAAACCGAATTAGACAAAAAAATAATTTTCATTTTTATTTCCAATTGCATTTTATTTGTTTTCGTTCAGGAGCATTATGAAAGAAAATTAGATCGTTTCTATCAGGCTGAAATTTTAAAGAAATCAAATCTATCGTCTAAATTTCATTTTGAAATACCGTTAGGCTATTTTAAGACATATCGCTGAAAATAAAAGAATTTGCTGTTATTGAATTTATTCGAAAAGGGGAATTTTATAGAAAGGGAGTGTTCTGCTTCAGAGACCAGATAGCGGAAAAAAGAATAAATCAAAACATTTTAAAGCCTTTTCCTGAGTCTATTGAATTCAGAGTTTATTCTCACTATCTTAACAACAATGTATGTATATAAAAGAAAATAACTTCCTATCGCCTAAAGTGTCTTCCCCCAACTTCATTGTTCTGAAACTTTGAGTTTAGATGTAGCAAAAGTGGCGATACGCTACAAGATAGGTGTGACTCGTAGGAGGATCACATGAAGGCGAAAATAGAAATTGCCATTTTTAAATCGAAAATGATAGGAGACATCGAATAATATTCCATAGAGAAATTGCAGAAAAACATCGGTTTAATAAATAAAAGAAACATGTTTATTAGTGTTAAGCATAGGATAGATAAGACATGTATATTTCATTTTCAAATACAGACAACTAACTCACTTTATTAATTGTAGTGCTGGAGGTGTGGCTTTATTTATTTAAACACTGGACTCCTTAAATAATGCTTATCAAAATCATTAACATCTGAAAAGTTGGGAAAAAAAGTCGTTAAGAATCTGAACAGGAAATGGCTGATTAAAATTTCAACAGAATTCACCCGCTTTATCTCTTAAAAGATTAAATAAGTGATCTTTTTAGATAATTTAATCATTTACAGGCACTTCTAATAACACAGTTTGTTCGTGGTAGATTTTAATTCAAGAAGTATTATGTATCAGAAATGAATAATATATATTTTGTTGAATTACTGAAGGTAACAAGTATTGGAAAAAAAGATAATGTGAACTAAGTCAAAGAAATAAGAGATGTATTCTTACACTTTCTTCTATTGGTGATAAAATATCTCTTTTAGATAAATTTTCGTTATATTTTCTATGAAAATACTTTTTATTACTTTGCACATTAGTTTAAAGAAAATACTTAATAAAAAATTTAAAATCCCCCTAATAATTAATTTTTATATTTTTATATTTATTATTATTTTTGGCATTTATTTATGAAATTATGTATTATTATTTCATTGCTCTACTTAAAGTAGACTTTATTAAAACAGTGAATTTATTTAAAAAATTCAAAACCTCTTGATAATTAATTTTTAATCATTTTTTAATTTATATTTTTATATATTTCAATCCTATTCTTAATTTATTAAAACAAATCAATAACGGTTTTAAAAGCATTTCAAACAAATTATTTTATATCTATATTACATTTTACGAAGCCAATAACTATGAGATGTACTAGTGACTTTTTTTATATGTATTAACGTATTTTTCATCAGAACCAAAAACAAAGAAATATGGTGTAAGCAGATAAAAGGTTACAGTATACATTTTATTTTATTTTTATCCCATTCAATTCGCATTCACCTTTGGTAAATAAGCATATATGCATTCAAAAATTATTTATTTTCAAAAATTTAAATAATAGTAGATTTTTATTATTCTCATTTGAATAAGTTTTAAATAAGATACAACTGGCAAATTTCTATAGATAAATTAAAAAGGAGGGAAAGTGATACACGGAAAATCAGTAAGAATTATCTCATTAACAAATGAAAATTATATTATTATTATTATTATTAAGATATAAAAATAATAAGATTTATGGTTAAATATAAGATTCATAAACCAGAAATAGGATTATGATTACATACTAAAAATGAAAAAGAAAATAAACAATAGTAAACTTTTATGTTATTTAATATATCGCTTCGCAAATATAGATTATAAATACAATTATTCATTTACAAAGAAACAGTATTGATAAAAATTCATGAATAATACTGAAAATTTGTTTAAAATTGAAGTACTGATTTAAGTCATGTATTTTTGACTTTTTCTAAGAAATCATATGCAAAATAAATCTAAAGAAAGCCAAAATTTATGTGCAATTATGAAATTTTTTTAGAAGAGTTACTTTTATTTAAATTTTTTAAGCAGTCTTTATGGCAACTATTAACACAAATGTACTAAAAACAACTTTTTATTTCAATTAGTCTCAAATTTTTTTAAAATTTATAATTTCATATCATAGCAAATTTTCCAATAAATAAAACATTATAGCATATATTGAAAGCAAATTTTCCTCAAATTCTCAATTAGTTGACTTCGCTCATATAGAATCAAAATTTAATTTATAAATCTATGAACAAAAAAATTACGCTATGAAAAGATTGAAATAATATCCTGCTTTAACATTGGGTAGTTTATCTAAAATACACAAGATCGCAATGTTTCAGTTATCTAACATGCGATAATGTAAAGTCGTCGAGTTAAAGTTTTATACTAACAAATTCGAAATAAATGAAGTTAAACAGCAGAAAAAAAAGAAAATTATAAATTTTACACTTTCTTCCATTACATTTCTTTACTTTTATTATCTTTCTGTTTTCAACTTGGAGAATTCTATTCAGACTGAATATTATCCAAACGGTTTTAAGAGAGAAAAAATTGTGAATATCTCTAATTTCCTTTATCATATGAAATTCAAAATGAATTTGTTTTTCATTCGAAGAAAAGCTAAAAGTCGTTTAAATACTGTCACAAATTTTCCTATCAAACACGATGTCGAAAAATGAGAGTTTATTTTAAATGCTATCGGGAATTCAACTATGAGCTGAAAAATGTTGCTTTTAGTTTTCAGCTCAAGTCATTAATTCGAAGTTGATTCAGATTATTCTTCTAAACAACTCAGGATTGAAGAAATTCATGAGCTACATTCAACATTTCGTTCCGATGGGAAATTAAACTCTCAACAGTTATTTTGCTCTACAACATAGAAACTGTTTGACGGAAGCGTAGAATATTTTTATAGATTTAAGTACAATGGCTGAAAAAAATTACGAAAAATGATTTGAAATAAAATGGATTGCTTTATTCCTACAAAACGAATTATTCCTTAGAAATAGTTCATCAAATCCACTGCGGAATTCATTCTCAAAATCTGATGAACTTTATAGCTTTAAATGAATGCTGATTTTAAAAACTTTTTTCTATAAAATTTCTGTAATTACAGACTTTTGTAATGTTAATTGAAGTATTTGGTGAATAAATGAAAACTGAAAAATGAAAAAAATTGTATATATAAGAAGAAAATGGTTGATAATTTTTTAGAATTCATTGTAGAATAATTATACTCTTGTATAGTAAAGCCTGCTTTTATGCGGTACATAGGAATCACATAAAAAATGCATCATACAATATTCGGAAATTTCATAAATATTAGGTTGGTGCGTATGAAATGTCGGATTCTTAAGTGATTGTATAAAACTGCATATCTTTCTTCAAAAGCTGTTTATTCAATCAAAGTATGCTCCATTCGCTTCAATACACTTCTCCCAACGAGATTTTAAAGCGTAGATGCCTGTCTTAAAAAAATTTTGGGCTTTAGAATTAATAAACTCTGATATCGAGTTTTTTAGACTGTCTTCATTTTCATAGTGTTTGCCCCTTAAAAACAGCTCTAAATGCTTGAAAACATGAAAATCGGTCGGCGAGAGATCCGGTGAATATGGTGCATGCTGCAAAACTTCATATTCCAGTTCGTTCCAGCTTATTTCGCTCTGTCAGTGCGTGCGGTACCCACTTGTCCATCTTCTTAACCTTGCCAATCTCAGAAAGGTGTCTCAATATCGTTGTATGGTCAACTTTCATCCTGATAGAAAGTTCCCTCGTGGATACGGCTGGATCCGCTTCCACTAGAGCCTTCAGGTCATCATTCTTCACAGACGTTTTGGGTCTTCCGCGCGGCTCATTTTGCAGTGAAAAATCGCCGAAATTTTTCGAACCAACGCTGCACTTTCCGATCGTTAACCGTATTCTCCACAAACGCTTGGTTTATGTTGCGTGCAGCTTTTGCAGCACTATTACCAAGTTTGTACTCATATAAGAAAATGACGCGAATGTCGGCAGAATTCATATCGGCAATAAACTCAAAAGAAATAACAAAAGGGAAGACCTTCGAGAAAACCTATTTTGCTGAAATGAGTCTCTGGCAATGGACAATACGACTATGAATGAGGTTATGCCAAAGACAAAAGTATAACGAAAACAGGGAGACAAACGTCCGCATGTAAAGAGAATCCGACATTTCATACGCACCAACCTAATAATTACATACACTAAACAATTTTGTGAGGAATTTTGTACCGTAATTTTTTTTATGTGGCAGGCGGAACCGCATAAAACAGTTGCACTACACTTCGTTATTCAAAACGGAAATGGGCTACTAGTCTCTTTAATATTAGAATTTTTGTTTCTAATCGAAGTCTCTTCCTTTTTCACATTTTTTGCTACAATTATTCACTTTATGTCTAAAAATAAAATAGAAGTTATTAAAACTAAATGCAAATATAAACAAAAATAATTTAATTATTTATTTTTAATCTCGCTATAAATTGATCCTTATTCATTTGAATTGTGGATAAAACTTGGAATACAAAGCGTCGAGAAAAAATTATAATGTCTGTATTGTTGAGAGACTGTTTAAAATAAATAAACAAAAGATATGGAAGAGTACATGTATAGATATGTACACTGACAGAAAACATTACAATGGGGCCAAAGCCATTGAAATTCATACGCCGCATTAAAAAAATTGCACGAAAAAAATCGTATAAGAACAAAATCGCATTAAAAAAGAACAGCACAAAACAGGTTTTGCTATATTGTGATTCATAAAATATTATATAAGATGCTATAATTTAAAATTAGTTTCTCTATTTTATCTCTTAAGTAAAATAATAAATGAAAAAATAGCGAAGTAAAATTCAATAAAACAAAAACATACTGTCATTTTCTCCTTTTGAAAGAAATTAGGATGTTTGTGTTTTTCAATTTTTACAAACGTTAACATATAACTGTACAGCTGTTTGAGGCTTTTTATCTCAGTAAAAATATAAAATTTGTTCCTAAAAAAGAAAACTTTAATAAGACCTAATTTTGGAATGAACTTTTATTGTCTCTATTATGAAACATGTACTAATAAAAATATTACAAATTCGGTCACGAGATTATAAAGAATCAACCCATTTTAGTTTTGGCATCCAAAAAAATATTTGTAATCATAGAAACATTTGCATAATGGATATTTACTTCAAAAGAACTTGAAATAACAGTTTGACATTTTAATAACACAAGTAAAATAATTTTCTTAAAAAAATAATATCTGGCTGACGACAGAAGACATTCATTTGTCAGAAATTAAAATAATTTAAAGCTGCAAAAGTCATGTCATTTCTTTCTCAAAAATAGCTTAACTAATCCTACAGTCTGACATGTTAAAAGGTTTTTACAAATATTAAAAATGGAACAGAATGAGATAACGAAATATTAAACCAAATTTTTTTACACTAAGTTCTCTTTTCCGTAAATATTTTTTTAAATATTAAATAATTCATTCTTATGCTCCTTAAAACTTAAGAAAATATTTTAATTAAATAATAAACATTAAGAGAAATTTCTCAAAAAACCTTTTTTTAAAGAAATAAAATTGTTTGCTTCTAAATTAATATTTCAGAGCTAAATTCATGAAATAAATACTTAAGAATATGAGCTTACATATTATCTTAAACGCTGAAAAATATAGAAAAAATGCGTCTGTAAAATCAGCTTCGAGACACTTTTAGAATCGAATATTTTGAAGAATTTATTTATAATATTTTTCTATATATGCAAGGTGGATTTCTTGAAATTTTAAGATATATCATTGTCAATTAGAATGACGAAAACAAAGTCTTATCAAATCGAAGTTAAGTTTATTTTCTATCAATAAGCTAACCTTTTTTAAATATTGGCAGAAATCTGTCTTAATTAAGATATGAAGTAATTTTGTAATAAAATTCACTTCCTGTCTGCATGGCTTTATTTACTTTAGACAATTTACTTATTAAAAATTGGAAAGATTTTAATTATTAAGTTACTATATTACTGTCGTTATGGCATCGTTTTTAGTCTCAGTGACCGAATATAATAAACGAACATATGATTTTTATTCCAGTTTTACTTGGATTTCTAGAAAACGAAATTCGTATATTAGACGCATAGCAAATGATTAATTTACACCATATGCCACTTTTGAAACACATATATATATTTGTAAATTATTACGAGGGTTTTATTATGTTTCTAAAAGCATACCTCTTAAAAGCAAGGGCGAGTCTACTAAACAAGACGTGTGTTTAATGTTTATTATAATTTGAAGTTTAAAATACAAGGTGGTTATAATTAAAATTTCTTTTTTAAAGGTCATAAAAGTAAAACTACTGTATCAAATGTTATCAAATTTGATAAAAGTTTAAAGCGTGTCAGGGGAAAAAAGTGAAATGGAATAAAAAATGACCAAGGGGTGAAATGGAACTGTATGTAATATTGTTAGGCAAAATAAAGAGTGAAGAAATTGGTTTTAATTGTGTTTTAACGTTTCTGAAACGTGTTACAAAGCATGTTCAATGAGTATTATCTAAAAAAGATCACTGTTTAGGGTAATAATCTAAGCAATTTGGTAGAACTGAAAGACGTGATATGCCGACATGTGCATAACATCCCTCCTGATATGCTGAGAGCTACAGTTGAGAATATAGTAATCCGATTTTATTTGCTTTCGGGAAATGGTGGCAGCCATATTGAATAAGCTTTTAAACTCATTTCAGAAAAAATTAAACTCGTTTTAAACCGATGTCTTCAAGCTTTATTTTGCTTAACACTTATACACAGCACCGTTTGCCCTCTGATGGTGAGTTTTTTAACCTTTTTTTTGTCGGGCAGAAATTCCTGTATTCTTCTTTAAACTATTACAGAGTTTAATAACATTTGTTCCAGTGGTTTTCCATTTATGACTATTTCTATGTGGAACTTTAATTTTAACGAACCTATACTTAAGTGCACCATGAATATCAAATTATGCGTAAGAGATTATTTAAAAGTATATATATAAAGAATATTCTGATATCAGCATATTTTCGGTGAGCCAGCTGGTCACCAAAGTATTATTCATAAAAATAATCTGAAAGAATTTTTAATGCAATAACATCCTTTCTTTACTATTGGGTTTTGCATTTATAAAGAATGAATAATATAAAAATTTGGCCCTTTTATCATTATCACATAAAAGTAAGATTGGAAATTTTAAAACCGATTATATTATTCAACAAACCAATAAATGAATTTTATCAAAACATTCTGCCCATTGTAGAAACATTACTGACTTCTAAGTAATTCTAGAATATTATTTCTGAGTTTTAAAAGCTTTACAGCCCGAAGGTTTACATGTTGTATGTCTATGGAATGTAAGAGACTTTTTATTTGAATCTGATAATGTGTCCAGGTGACAGGTTAACTGACAACTGCAGCCTGTGGCTTCATGTTCACTGTCATAAGACTGACAGAAAAAGCCGAGAATATATATTTGAAGCAGATTTGCTGCTGGAAAAAATGCCTTTCCCACATATTTGGGATTTTCTGAATTTTTTTCAACTACTAAAAACTTTTAAAGTTCGAAATGGGTTTGAGGTTGAAATGTCTTTAAAAGGTTAGAGGAATTTATATTTCTTTTATTCAGAGTTTTTTGCTTTATTTTTAAAACAGGATGACGTTTAGCTGTTTGGACAAAGCAGAATTATCTGTCGTGTTTCTCTTTCATGATTACAGTTTACTTAAAAGAAAATCTATCTAAATTCTTCTAGAAATGTTTGAAATAATAAATAGAAACAGTCAGGAATATTCGTTCATGGATTTGCTATTTAAGTGTATCACGCGACTTTACACAAAACTAATTTTTTATATAATTAAAAGAGACTTTGACTATAGGCTTTCAAGCTGACAATGTTATATAGCACCATCAAGTAAATTTTTGTTGTGCTTGCAATGTTGCCATCCTATGATAATCTACTGTACCTCAAAATTTTGTGAGATGGCTCTTGAGATGACGATTCTTTAAACTTAAGATTGTCAGTTTTTATGCATTTTATATGTAGCATTTTTTGGAGTTAATCTACCAACTACGCTAAAAGCAATCCTAAATTAAAATCCTCGACATATTGTGTGTAAGTTAAAAAGTATAAGCAATGACAGATAAACTTTAAAATGAATACTGTAATATAGCAGATTGCTTCGAATAATATGTTAAACTAAGTGTATTCATAATTTTTTTTATTTAAATGATCAGTTCATATATCGGTAATATTGCCTCGTGTATGAGCGATAACGAATCAAATTTGAAGCATCAAATGTTAAAAAAAATGTTAAAATATCTAAATTTTACACAAAAATACTTCAAAATCTCTCTTTTTTAATCAACATAGATAAAAGTTTCTTCTTGTCTAAATTCTGAAGAAGAATGGTTGTCATCCTTTGAGAAGATTCATTTATTACAAAATTTAAATTATCTTGTTTCAGGTTTGAAAGATTCTGTTCACATCATTATTTGCTGATAAACAGCAAAAATAAACATAGCTACTAGAATTAATGTAAACATTCTTATACCAATCCGTCAATTTTTGCATCAGAGATAATAAATCAAATTTAAAGCGTCAAATGTTAAAAAAATCGTTAAAGCATCTAATTTTCATTCAAAAATACTTCAAAATCTCTCTCTCATCACTATGGATAAAAGTTCTTTCTTGTTTAAATTGCAAAGAAGAATGGTTACCATCCTTTGAGAAGATTCATTTATTACACAATTTAAATATATCGATTCAGCGATCTGCTGTCACTTTGTTATCAGGTGCCAGGTTCTGAATATTCATGCAATCAGAGGTGCCTTTAAATTGACTTTAGAATTCCACCAGGTTCTAAGAAATCCGCCTAGATATTCCTTCAATTTCAGCAAATTTTTTTTACAAATAAAATTATCGCAAAGCAATTTTTAATCGATTAGTATGTCAGCAGGATTGTGACAAGCATTGTATTTTGATTCCAGATTGCGTTATTTATCTTTCGAAATTATTTTGTTTCTTCGTATAAGAAGCAAACATATAGTTTTATATCGCTTTAAAATTCATTCTTAAAATATTGATAATTTTTTTCTTTGGACCAGGAAAATCATTTCATGAATTATGTAAGAGTTTCTATTTATAACGCATTAGCTATAAGAGCACGCCAATTCTAAAGCCCACTGAATTAGAGAGATTAAATATGACCTACAGTTGCTATACCAGAATTGCAATTATAAAAAAGAGAATTTGAGGTAAATTATATCATTTGAAAGAAATTTAGGATATTCATTGAAAATTGAAATATATTATAAATGTGATAAGAATTATTATTTGTTTAGATTATGTCTTCCAAAATCTTGAGCATTTTTATGATTTAATTATTTGACTACCATTTTTTTGACAAGAAGTGAAATATTGTAAAAAAAATATTTAAAAATAAGAATTAAAAATATTTTTTAAATGATAATTTATAAAAATTATTTCTTTTAAAAATATATTCATCTAAGATAAATATTACTAATGCACACATAACAACCATTATAGAATACCTATTGTAAATATCAACTTAAAAAATAACCTATTTAATGTACTAATTTGAATCAATATATTAAATCTGCCAATCATAATCGCAAATCATTGTAATTTACATAGATTTACAATACTTAGATATATTCTTTGACTTATCAGACGTTTTTATACCATCAATGAATGTTAGAAAAAAAGGCTAGAAAGTGTTAAATGAGGAATGAAATTTTTTAATAAAACTCTTATTAGTATATTCAAAAGTTAAAAAAATCATCAAAAATGTAGATCAGTTTTCAGCAAAAACGATAGGAGAAGGCACTATTCAGTTAATCAACAATTAATTTATAAAATTCATAATTATTTTATAAAATAAGCAGATAGTTAATAAATAATCCGTTTGATTTACAGAATAAGTTATTTTAGAAAATAACTAGTATTAGTAATTTCAGATAATAAGTAGCATTATTAATTTACCATGCATTATGTCCGATTTCTTTTTACCATGAAGAAACTAGGAATTTTAAGGAACCGAATTATGAACTTTAACCATAGCATAGATCTTAACAGAGACTGGTGAAGAAAACCTGCGTTTAAACTATATCTTAAAAGACCAAACATAAGAGGAAACCAAAGACCAACAATATAAATACACGAAAATTTCTTCGAAAATATCCTCTGACTCTTCAGCCATCTTTCAGTTTCTGGATTTATCAAAATTTATGAGAAGAAAATGTCACACAGCGAATGAAATACAACTGGAGTTCCAAACTCAGAATCTCGCATTGTCGTTTGCTACAAGAGAATACGGATTAATCAAAAAAGAAAGCTATAGTTCCCTGAAAGAAAAAGGAGTTTTCTGTTCTGTAGTTTTGGAAGAAGGGGTATTCAGGAAAACTTTTTCGAACACCCATGGGAGGTGAAGAAAACGGAAGCCAAAAATGTCAGTTGCGATTGTTTCTGACCAAAAGAGGAGTGCCAAAAGGTTGTTGAAGAATGGTCTTGTAATTGGTCAATAACTAAACTTTTTTCTTTCACATATGATGCTTTCAATGGGGGTGAAAGACTTTTCTTATGTGCTGCCTAAAGGTAAAAAAAAAAAAAGAATTGTTGAAATGGATAAAGAGCTGGAATATGGGATTTACTTCTTTTAAGATAGATATGCTTTTCTAACCATGAGTTGGATAGTTAATTATTTGTTAAGTAATGTATAATAATTATTAACCCTTTGCGATTTTTTAAAATTTGTACGTAGGTATAGTACTGGTAGGAATTAATTTCCGCTAAATGAGTAATAATACATAGTATGTAAAATTATGAAGGTAAAACACAATATATTTATTCGTTTGCTATAAACATAATATATTTTAATGCAATTATTGTAAAAATTGTAGTTTATAAATAGACACGTGAGGTAGCTTTTAAAACAGTCCCCAGGGTTAAGTCATATTTTCGATGACAAGTGTCACAAAATAATTTGTTTAGCGTCTTCTATCTTGGTTTTTCTGTTGGAACAGATAGCGCAATCAGTACTCGTGACTTCTTGACAGTGCAGCAATATATATAATCTGCCATTAAATCTTTCTTCTCTATCTAAGGACGATGGTCTTTATGATGCCGACAATGTTCCACATTATTGAAATATACAAAAAGTGTTCAAATTGTTAAAATAAAATGTGTCATCAT
This sequence comes from Argiope trifasciata, assembly GCA_026543055.1. Lineage (NCBI taxonomy): Eukaryota > Metazoa > Arthropoda > Arachnida > Araneae > Araneidae > Argiope > Argiope trifasciata. Next base: position 44,606 of record JAPMOQ010015296.1, on the reverse strand, counting down.
TAGTTTCAGTATCACAGAATACTTCTTTCAGTAACTTTCTTTTTACCATTTCGGAATATTATTTTTGAAATATCTTTAAAAGCGAGAATGCAAAATTATTCTAAAAAGAATTTGTAGCACTACTTGTACTTCGAATTTTAATAACTATCCCCAAATACCTGATTTCTTTACTCTCTGAATACAACTGACTTGCATAGAGAGTCAGAGGCGACTCTATATTAACATCAGAAATTGCTGTCACGAAGTGGTAGAAGCACAGTATTCACTTGTGAATAAGTAATTAACCATTTATGTTTTTTTCACAAAAAGTGTAATCAATATATCTTAAATGGAGATTAAGATGCGAAGAATGCAGTATAAGTTTAGTACATTTCTTTGCTATGTTGGCTGAGAGCAGAGAAGACATACGACCGGAACGGTAAAAATGCTTAGGTGGCCGAGAGTAGACAAACGACTGTAAAGTCATACATCTGGAAGAATTGTTTACTCCAAAGTTACTAAAGAAAATTGTAAAATTCGGGTGAATTTCTGTTGTTGTTTTCAATGGCACTTGTCCTAGACAAGCCCGTTGATCGCTGTCAGTAATTTTAAGCCTAAATTAGCGTCCCTTGTTTTTCAGTAGTGCCAAGAGTAAGACTTAACTACTTCATGCTTCACAATCGCTTGCACAACCCCTTTTTACAAGAGGGGGACATTCCCTCTACTACCAGATAGAACACAGAATAGCAACTATGCCCGAATCGGGTCTCGAACCCGAGACTCCCAGAACACTAGGAAGACAAGCCACTCCTAGGCCAGGACGCCAGTGATGAATTTCTGATGAATGGAACGTTTAATTAACTTTTACACTTTGAAATGTTGACAGTATTATTTTTTGTCATGTTATTGTTGCTGTCTTGTGACAAGTGCTTTAAAATAAGGAAAAATGGGAGAGATGGTGACGATTAGTTTAGGCCGAAAGCACGCAGAAGAACCTTGGTCAGATCTTCAACTTTATCGGAATAAGGAATATCATAGGTGCAGTTAATATATATTTTGAAGAGGGCTGAAATAAAAGAACGGTAGCAAAAACTATGCTCCGGATCCAGCTGCAGGTTTGGATAGTGTCCGTATTCTGCATAGAGTCTTGAGCCATCAGGCATGATCCTGATGCCCCTCAGGCGTCCAATCCTGCAAAAATTGCAATGTGTGTATTCATTTATATTAATATTATAAGGCATAATTTAATTCATTTATGAATGTTTTAATAGAATATAATGTTGCATGGATTACTTTTACGTTCCATGCGTGTCATTTGGGTCTGTATCCCTTTCTTTCGATATATAGAGCCTCTATATATTTAGATTTTAAAAATCTAATTCAAACCATTTATTTCCTGTAATATTTCGTTCGAAACCGAATCAAATCAAGTCAATGAGATATCAAAGACAGTTTGATTTCTGTTTATCACTTGTTCATATTAGTTGATATCCATTAAAGATTTTAAGGGCTTGAATTACTATAATTTATTCTGCGAGTATAAAATAAAGTGCAAATAAGTTTACCTCGATATCAAAAAGGGTAAGAAGTGTAAAATTTCATATACCCTTTTCATAAATCTAGAATTTCAAATGATAAATTTCCAGAAATATTTTTAAAACCATTCATCGTCAAAGAGCGAGATTACTTGAACAAACTATCAATCAAATCTTTCCCAAAGCTTATGAAAGATTACAAAATCTTTTCGTCTCAGTTCTCAATTGAAGCAGGCAATACATAAATTTTTATTTTGAAATCTGCTAAAACTGAATCCTTGGAAATCTTGCATTTCTTGAAAGTTTAAAAACGTGAAACTTATTCATATTTTTTTCTTTTAAATTTGCTGAAGAATTTGTAAAATTATCCTAAAGTTTAGTTTCAAATAAGATTAGAAGAATGTTTCGATTTGCTAATTTCTCTCTATGAAAGTTTATTTCATTTTGATGAAAAATATTTGAACACTTTTCCGATATTATGATACTTAAAATAAATAAAAAGTAGTTTTATAAAAATAATCAGCAAAAATGTTAGTAACGACTCAAATTAATTTTTATTTTTTCGGTCACAAATTTTAAAAATAACTTTTTAGTTTTTTACACATTTACAAAATGTATGCAAAGAATAGATTACGAGTGTAAAAAAATAATTGTAAGTATTCTCAACTTAAAATCTTCTTAAATTTGAAAAATAATGGTAATTAATTTTGTAAATTTTTATGTTGTTTTTAAAGTACAGCGCCAACTAAGGATCAAATTAGAAACTAATTTTTGACATTATAGTGAGAAAATTTACATTATAGGAAAAATTTTAGTGAAAGCTTCAGTCTCCTAAGTCTCTTACAATTTAATTTTTCGTTGAAGTTCAAAACTAACAAAGGTTTTTTAAAAAACTGTTTAAGTTTTTATACGATTTGATGTTTTCTATAAATAGTATTCTTTGGAAGATATATTTTATATACGTCACAGAAAACACTGAAGAAATAATATTAAAATAATTTCATTTCACTTTGGGCACAGACGATTTTAAATTTCTTTCATGGATGCCAATCTTCAGATTCAAGGAAATCATTAGAAATTTTTTTGAAAAAAGGCAAATCTATTTTTTTCTTGAAAATTTAAATTTTTATGAATGTGAGAACGTCCGTCTTAACCCGTCAGAAAATCCCATAACTTCCGTTAATAATTAATTGCCAATAGAAAAAGTTTAATTGCCGTAGACATAATCGTTTCTCTTCCTATAAATAGTTTCTTTATTAAAATATGCCAGAAAAGTTAATGGAAACTAAAGTCAGTTTTTATTTTTCTCAATGCTTATGTTGAAATTTTACATGATGCATGCTTAAGTTGATATTCTTTCCTTTAAAAAAATAAGCTATTTTACCTGGTTATTTAATCACATTTATTATGATAACCATCGAATAAATCTTTTTAAATAAAATTTCAAAACAAACAAAAAAATTTGAAATCTGATATGGCAGATTTAAATTTATTATGTGAGATTTTTTTGATCACGTGATTATATAAATGCTCATGAGGTAACTCTAAAAAAACCAATGCCTTTTGTTTTCTTTTCTTTCGAGAAAAACTTTTTGGGCAGCCGCCCAAAAAGTTGAATATGAAAATTGCCATTTATTCTTTACTAGCCACCTTTGGCGACCAGCTGGTTCGCCATGAGTAATGCGTTCTAAAAGTTTCAATTAAATCACATATTCATTAGCCAAAATTTAAGAAATAGTTAAAGTTAAAAGATTCAGTTATTAGTAGTTAAAGAGTCGGTAACTTTATTCGGAAAAACTTTTTGAGTTAAATGCTCTAATAATTTATCGATTTTGCTTCTAAAATATTAAAAATGTTTTTTTCGGTGATATTGCCAAAATGTATAGTTTTTTTTTATTCGAACTTCCGGCATTCTTTTATTTTATCCAGTCGCGTGCTAAAAAAACATAGTTAAATATTTCTTTAAAAATTCGTTAAAAATAGAAGCTTAC
>JAPMOQ010015296.1:0-40701 GCA_026543055.1 Argiope trifasciata | reverse complement strand
TATGTTACTTTTTAACTATATCTATTTCCCTTCTTTACTTGTCCTATCGGCCATAGATACTTGAAATTTCATTTTATTTTACATGCTTGCTCTTCAGTCGTATATTGGCAGTTTGGATTAAAATTGTCAATCTCGTGCTTATCTAATTATATTCTGGATTACTGTCAGAAACTTTATTGATTTCATTTATGCCAACACTTCGTGTCATTTCCGAAATTCTTCCTGGTGTTTTAATTAAATTTAGAAGTTTGTTGCCCTAAAACAAAGTTTCAAAAGTATCGCAATTAAATTCTTTGTATATGTTACAATTGCCATATACATAGTCGCTTACAATAGTGATTTAAAGGAAATGTATTTGGAGCATTCAAATTAAGGAATCTCAGTTTTTAAAAAAAATGCCTATTTTATGTAAGCTAGGATATGTTCCGATGTTTTATTTTAGTTCTACATATTATTTATGATTTGAATTTTCATTTCAGTGAGTTTTCTTCTTTATATTATTATATGAATAATTTTATTATTTTCTAAAATAATAAATAAATTTATCAAAAATAATCAATATTTATAATACAGGGATGTTATAATTAAAAATCCACTTTCAAAAAATCATAAAAATTAAAAACACAACTGTTCCAAATGTTATCAAACTTGGTAATATTTTAATATAGGCCATGTAAATTTGTTTTTCGCCCCCCAAAAGTTAAAAAACTAGCAACTAAGTGTGAAATGGCGCTGTATGCAATACCGATAAACAGAATAGAACATTGAAGATATCGCTTTGAAATGTGTTTAATCGTTTCAGAAACATATTACAAAGCATGTTCAATGGGACATTCGCCATTTTCTGAAAACAATTTAAATCGTTTTACTCTGTTCTTAACAGTAGCTCTTAGCACAACAGGAGGAAAATTACGCATATGTCGGTGTATCGCATCTTTCAGTTCCGCCAAATAATTCAGATTATCACCATAATCAGTGCTTTTGGGATAACACACACTAAACATGCTTTGTAACACGTTACAGAAGCGATTAAACATATTTTAAACCGATATCTTCATGTTCTATTTTGCTTTAACGGTATTACATAAAGCGGTATTTAACACAGTGAAAAATTTGGAAATTATTTAGATAGAAATGAAATTTCCATTACCTCCTATAAAATATTATTTAGTTTGATAACAATTCAGTAGTTTTCCTTTCATGACATTTCAAAGAGGAACTTTAAATTATAACCATCTGGTATTTTCAAATATAAATATAATTCGAGTATTCGAATTTCATAAACTGAATAATATAAAAATAGGAACATGTAATTTAATTGCTAATTAATCGTAAACTTGGATGCAGCCCTATGACACATGTCCTTTTTTAAAAAAGTGATTTTCATTGAAGAAAATTCTATATTATACTGTAATTCTAACGAGTTTGGGCTTACCCTCTACTCCAAATAGGTAAGTTCATTTGTTAAGCGGAAGAGAAAGGTATGAAACGGCGCACGGTTCGTGGGAAAAAACAAAAGCACAGTAAATGCGATCATGTTAATTAAATATTGTTATTATTGCTTCCCTGTGGAAAGTCCTTAGTGAATTTACATCTGTTTATTATAAATTAAAATCAATCAGTATTTAAAGTTATATATTTTTTATTGTTTTCCCATAGATTTTCCATTTCTTTTACAAGCATTACCAAATCATTTCAGTGATGGCATTCAGTCGGCAAACTCTGTGGGTCGGAGCCTGTCTACCGATGCTGCTTTTGTTCATCCTAGCTACCCTGCACCCGTCAAACTGTACGAGTAATGGTAAGCTTTTTAAAAATGGATTCGCCCATTCTTCAAATATCTGTAATTATTGTTTTACCGATAAATTTACTACACAAGTCTTTAAAATAGCGACAATATTATCGTCTGCTATTTAAACGCTTATCCCATTTATATCATAATCAATAATTTCATCTTTTGAGTTACAAAAAAAAATTTTCTTAAGCTCAGTAAAAATTTGTGGAAACGATACTTGTGTATACTAGCTTGACAGCTTGTAACAACAAACAACATCTGTTAAAAATGCTACTATCTTTAAAAACGATTCAGCACATAATTTTTTTTCTGCTGATCTGCGGTTTGCATGCATCACTAATCTATTTATGGGGCTTTGTTATAAAAAAAATTATCATTTTAAAAGAATGTCATTTTTAAAACTTAAGCTCAAAAATGGCGGTTACCCGATTCATATTATTGATTCAAGTTGCCCATCTTTTTAATAATTTTTTGCAATATCTTCTTTAAATGACATGAAAAGATTAAAAAAAAAACAAGTAAAGGACTATTATGAAAGGGTATCAGATGGAAATTATTGCGAAGAATAAATGAAGTGTATTAAATGGTAATGAATAGAAAATTATGCCTCTGAGAACAATGATCAGAGGAAAAAAAAAAGAAGAATTTGATGGCATTATTCACTTTTTTTGCTGTCTTTGCCCTAAGCTATAGTTTCAAGATTTTTAAAAATACATATTGAAAATTAGATCGTCAATGTTAATTAATTTTAAAGGATCATAAAATGTTAAAAGATTATATATTATTTTTATATAAATGTATTAAATTATTTAAGAGTATTTACAAAATTTCTCATTACAATGAAATATCTATAAAAATTATTTCCTATTAGTACTATTTTTTAAACAGACCCTGATTAGTTTCAGTTCCTTTAAATATCACATATTTTTTCTAAAAGGTTCGAGATGTTCGACATTATGCTACCTATTCAGAAAGAACTCTAACTAAGCGAAAATTAATTTTTTTCGTTCAGTTAGCTTAATATAATAATAGTACAAATAGTTTGTTTTATTACATTTAATAATTAATCAATCATATGGTTTATTTTAAAGAATGAGATAAAATTCTATTCAAAATGAATGAAAATAAATGTATTCTTTTTTCTCTTTCAGATAAATTAAAAATTAAAAATGCTGTTCTGTGCTAAATTAAGGAAGCCTAATTATGTTATATAAAGATCTGTAAGCTGATAAAAATTTAACAAAGAAATTCGTAATAAATGTAAATATAATGCATAATCAGTGCATTTATTACTGAAGAAATTATTAATTAATGTAATTGTAATGAGTAATCACTACGGCTTAAAATAAAATTTTTATTGCCATACGATTAATATTCCTTTTGCTAAAATAATTTAATTTAACTGAATATTATCTTTTTTTATTGGCAACGCATCTCTATCGGATATTCTTAATTATTTGGAAGCGTTTGTAAGTTATATATATTTGATTAATACAGTTAACTCTCAATTATTTCAGAAAAATGGGAATTAATTCTTTGCAACCAGTTTTAATCTAACAATAAAAATAAAAACGAAATTAAAAGAATAAACTTAAATCTTGGTTTATGTATAGAATTTTTTTACAGTATGATTTGCGCAATTCTCTACAACAGTTACAATAGAATCTGGATTCATTACATCAGAACAAAAAAAAATCAGGTAATGAATCGAAAATCCAACTTTCTAAATTTCACTGATTGCATTAACAAGAAAGCTATGGAAGAAGTAAAAATAAAATAAGTTCGATAGACGACAGAGGGCGCTGTAAGTAGCTCTCCCATTCATCAAATTAAATTTTAGTTTTCATTAATGGAGATTAGTTTCGTTCCTTTTTATTTTTTGCATTAAGTAAATCAATCTATTTACTGTGAAACAGCAAAAAGAATTTAAATGTAAATCTAGTTTAATTCAAAATCAAATATTGTCGTTGTAAAGGAAAAGCATAAAAATTGTAAAAGAAGAACCAATTCCCGTAGAAATTATTTTTTACTTTAAGGTACACAGATTGTCCAGTAATCCACTAAATTCCCAAATTATTTTATGTTACATAGCTTGTGGATACAGTTTGACAGCATATTACAGAATTAATTTTGTATTTTATTTGAAGATTTTCAGATTATTCAGAATGTGATTTAAAATAAATCACGATAGATATTTCTATTTTAATTTCTTTTGATGAGAATTACTTTAACACTTTTCCTTCTAAGTACTTTTTTTAGCATCGCTTGCATATAAATGTTTATTTTTATAACTAGTGCTTCACTTTGGATCTGAAAATTTTATTTATTAGATTTAAAATGTTTAAATAACTCATTCTAAAATACATTAAATAAAATGGAAATTTTTAATTAAATTAAATGTATTCATTTTCTGTTTAATATCAGATGAATGGATAGATATAATTTTAAATTCTAGGATTAGTATAGAATATTTTAAGTTACATTAAATGTGAGTTATTTTTTTTATTTGAAAATATGACGCAAATGAATGTATATGTTCTAAATAAATAATCTCGTACAGCGCCAAATTTTAAAATATTGATAATGTTACACCAAAATTATTTTTCAGTATCTTAAACATAAAACTGAAAAACATAAAATTTAAATAAATATTAAAAAAAATAGAAAATAAAAATCTGCTTAAAATATCAAATTTTTATAAGCAATTTAAGATAAAGATAGATTAACTTAGATACAAAATATTTTAAATTACATTAACTAAGGATAATTTTTGTATTTGAAAGAATGGCGCAGATGAATGGTATATGTTCTAATCAAATAATTTTGAAGAGCGCTAAATTTTAAAGTAATTATACTAATTAAAATAATCATTTTTAGTGTATGCTCACAATATAAAATATTTTTTTGACTGATATAGATAGATAGACTTAAGAAATAAAATATTTTGTTACATTAACTGAAGTTAATTTGTGCTTTTGAATTAATAACAAAAATTTATGGCAGACGATCTAACAAAATATTCTTGTACAATAACAAATTTTAAAGTATTAATAAAGTTAATTCGAGTAATAATTCTGCAGTGTATGCTAAAAATATAAAATATTTTCTATTTGACTTTAGATATAATAATATTGGCTTAGGAATAAAATAGTTTAAATAATTTAGTTATAATAGTTATAATAATTTAGTTATAATAGTTATAATAATTTGAGAGTTAATTTTTGTATTTGAAGAAATGACATAATTAGTATGAATAGTACATAGTACATAATAGTACATAATTAGTACATAATTCAACCAAATAATCTTGTACAACGCCAAATTTTAAAATATTAACAAAGTTAATCAGAGTAATATTTGTTCAGCGTATGCTCAAAATATAAAATGTTTTTCGATTGACTTTTAGAACATTTTATTGTTCAACAAAAAATCTTTTTCTGTACCATAAAAATATTATTTGCATGAGTACAAAATTAAAATCATATTTAGGAGTATCATCAAATATCAAATACTGTATGTTTTCTGTTATAGTGCTGAAATTAAATATTTCCCACTGCATTATAACAATTAAGATATTTGATTAAGGGATTAATTTTTATGAAGTTATTGAGGTTACTTTGATGAAGATTTTCAAAATAAATTTTGAAATTTTTTGCAACTTGGATGCCAAAGTTCGATTGGAGAGGGAGATGTCTTGTCACAGCCTTATAGCCGCTAAAGAGTTTTAAGAATTGGTTTGTATTTGTTGCTATTCAAATCTTTCTTAGTCAAGCAAATCTAGTTATGTTAGACTAACGTTTCAGGACAAAATGAAAATATGGTGCACCTTGGATTAAGTGATGCAACACTTAAGATAAAAATCGAATTACAGTGCATAGAATTAAGTTAACTTTTTAAAAAATGTTTTACCAGAATCTGACCTCAGTCTAATCTGGAGAATCCTTGAACTATGTGTTTTACTTATATGGAAAACTTTTTTAATTCTGCGCAATCTATGTAAAACCGTTTATTGTTTTGAAAGTTCGACATATATTTTCTTCAACCACATAAGGCTTTTTATATATGTTCATATGAACCACATAAAAGCCCTAATACGTTCTATAATATCTTCATAAACGTACTGAATTCAGAAAATCAAGCAACATTCCAAAAAGTCACACTGCAGCTCTGTGATAATAAAGTTGTCTATTTAAGAATGTGCCTGATATGCTACTCAGTGGTCTCGTTTTTTGATACGATAAAATTCCTTAATCTGCCAAATTTGTCAATTTATCCCTATTATTATTTACTTTTTTACGCAATTCCTGTTCCTTTAGTGGGATTCTGGATTGCTATCTTAAGTATTGGAAAATAATTCATTCAAGATTTACCGCAGACATACTACAATAATTTTTTTTATCCTTTGATGAAATCCAAAGAAAAAAATATTTTTTATTAGATCAACAATTAAATTCATTGTAATATGCTGCAGTTATGGAAAAGAAAGGCAAAGATTGCATGATTTGAATAAATGAAAATATAAAAGCTGGCATAGTGTAGCATTATCTTAGCATTAACCTTATCTTTGAAAATTTATTCTTAATCGTAAAAATGTTTACAAATAAAATTATAAACATTGAAAAACTTATTTTTTGAAGTTTAAAGTAATAATATGACCCTTTGTTAAAATTGAAAAAATGTTTGATGGAAAAAAACCCAGCAAAAGCTACCATTTATAAGGGATAAGAGAGTTGCAGTTATTAAAATTTGATACTATTAATAATAATAATAGTATCTATTAATAATACTCGGATATTATTGACAAAAAAGTGAAATATTCTGTGAATTTTCAATTAAATATCTATTAAAAATTTTGAATGATTCTTTTTGAGGTAATATTTACTAAATAAAAAGTAATTATATTTGATATTTAGAACTCAACCACCAATAATCTAATTACGGAGCATTTTTATATTGTAAATTCGCAATTTACAGACGATTAATGGTATTTAAATACCCGTACCAAATTTTCATACTTTTAAATTAAAAGCATCTGATATTTTTTTGTTCATAATATTAAAAAAATTGATGTCTCATGTAATTAACGATTAATCTAATTTTAGAAATCAATATTCAAAGAAAACGGAAAATTCTAGAAACTGGATGCGAAAATGCAATTACTTTCTTTTATTAAAACTTATAATCAAAAAGTAAGTGAAAATCCCACTAAAATTATAACCCAATCAGTACCGATGCCTTTTTCACGGAAATTGGTTCAATTATTGTATTTTTTTACTATGCATGTCAAACGGCCCAAGAAACATCTTTTAATCCGACGGACAATGATTAAATCTGGAAGAAAAGTTGATTTCCTCTGTTATCACGCGAATATTGAATTAAGGAGGCTTTATCAGCTATTATATTGATTACCAGAAGCAATTAAAAGAACTCATTTCTGAAAAGCAATCCAGAATTTTAATGTTTTTTTGTCCGACTTATGTTTTCTATTTTGGTTTGTTCTCTCTTAATAAAAAATAAAAATCTAATTAATTTGTTCTACTTCTCTAAGTTGCTAAAGAAATCAGAAATAAGTTGGTAGTTATTAGCTAAAAGAAGCAATAATTGATATTTTATTTAATTATAACCCTATACAGAGTTCTCACTTTAGTTAAGTGCTAGTCGCTAATTTATATAAAAACATATATACTTCCCATTAATAGCATGCTATAATTGATGTATAAATTAAGGTGTTCCATAAGTTACTTTTCGATATTTAATATGAAATAAATGCACAATATTTACTGTTTATTATTTACTTTGTTATATAAGAACCATTTTGCTCTGTTACCTTCTTCAATCTCCCAGGAAGCTTCATTATGACTTTTTTCCAAAACTGTCGAGTTTTGGACAAGAAATAATCCTCGAGGTACGCTTGTGTTTTGCCGATGGATTTAAAGTGCTTATCGTGAATAGATTTTTTTTCAAGGGCAAAGAGAAGTAATAATGAAATAGATAGAGATCTGGAGAATGTGCAGGATACGGTAAAACATCCCAATCAAAATGTAAAATATTCTCTCTTAAGATTCATGCGATATGCGTTCTTGAGTTGTCATGTGGTTTCACGATGATAGTATTTTGTAAAATTTGTTTTCCTCCTTGAGGAAGGGAGGCCCTGGTTACCTGGAAGTTACCAGGGCCTCGGCTTCGGAGTCGGAGAGTTTCAGATTCGAGATTCGGTTCCATAGAATAACTGTCGCGTAAGGGGGGAGGTGTTGCACATTAAATCCTTCGGACCAAACGTTTCCCCACTGGTGTGGAGAGGGGGGGTGCCAACTCACGTCATCTGACCATGGTTCAAAATAATGAGGTCAGTCCAAAAATAGCCTAAGTGCTGCTTTACAATGGGACGTTAATATAACTAAAAAATCTTAATAAAACATTGAGGAAGGATCTCGTAGAAAATTACTCCTTTTTAATCCTATTAAATAGACAAGTGAAGTTGTGGATGAAAAGAGACTTGGTATTGTTCCCTTTACGAACGAGGAGAAACGGATTGTAAAAGGGACAACTGAAATCGTTGACATAGGCATCTAATAAATAAGCCTGCATGTTTGCACAAGCAAAACCAGATAAGGCCATTCATATCGCAATGAGAAAGGAGCTTTGGGGACACTCTAATACTTTATATAATATGAGTTAATAAAATACAAGGCAAAAATATGATGAGGAAATTTTTACATGCTCCCTAATCGCCGAAATATTTTTGATGCATTAAACATTTTTAATAAAAAGTATCTTCCATTTGCCCTCGTAATTATATGACTTAATGATTTTCAAATATTCACATTGAACATTACTAAAATTACTAAAAATTACTGCTATTTCTGACAATTTCAATGGATATAGCGATAAAAATCCAGCAATAAACTAAAACCTAAAGAAGAAATGATCGTTTATTGGTTGAACGGGTTATGAAGTTTTGTTCCATAAAATATAAAACTTTTTTAAATTTTGATCTCAAATAGTCTAGTGAAAGGTGTTAAAATGATACATTCAGTGTTGTATTGGTTCTACTTTAAACGCAATCCTATGATAAATTTGCAAAGATTGCCACATCAATAGGTTATTTCGTAATAAGTATTCACCGATGGTATATGGTTAATAATATACTTCATCATTTGAGTTTTCAAGAAAAGTTCGGGTAACCATTCCAGCTGGTTAATGAAAAGTATCGTAAAATACTATTAAAAAAAGAATAGAAATCAACTACATAGCACAAATGCGAAAAACTATGCATGAAATTGAATTCTATTCCAAAAATCCATTATGTATATAAATTCACAATTCTCACTTAGGATTTTTTATCTATCCCCATTTCTTCTTTTGAATCTTCGTTATTATTACAAGATCAACAAAATTTGGCCCAGATACTCTTTTTTTGTTGTCTGAATTCTTTATCTGATTTCATACAGGTTTAAGGTTTTTGTTGATCAGGCTTATGGTACTGATGGAATGATAAATGGTAAAACACTGTCATGAATTTTTAATATTGCATGTTAGTGCAGTAAAGTCTTTTGCTAAAGAAGATAGTTATATAGATAGCCTGATAGGATGTCAAATCAATGACTCTCAGGCTGTATGGCTAACCCGGCTACCATTTGGAGATTTTGGCAACAAAATCGGAAAATTGACGATGTGTTGATTCGGAGTGCAGTTACGATAATTTCTAGCAACATCAGCTGTTATGTCACGGAAACTATAAAAAGCTGAGAGAAAAAAACTAAAATTTAGTTGAATATTGAATCTGTGACTCTTTTCATATAAAATCTCATAAGCCATCAGTGGCCAATTACTTCTTCCACCTTGTATTTTCTAGAAACGTCACAAAATAAAACTTTGATACTACCCCACATCCAACAGCTGGTCCAGTTTCAGCAATTAATTACTCCAATTTACTTACATAGCTAATTAATACAGAAGGCCTTACGATTATTGCACTAGTATAATTTAAAATCGCCCTTATATTTGTGATGTGATGTAATTTGTCAAAGTTTGCTGTCCACTAAATTAATGCTAGTAGTTTCATGAAAGAACAACTGGTCATTGAAGGTGGTCAATACTTTAATACGAGGAAAAATAACGAAATAAAAGTATCTAGCATTTTTCTTGCAAAAATAAACTTTTATTTAATTATTTCATTTTGAAACCTCTTCATATTTATAAAACATAAGTTAAATTGCTTAAATTCAATTAGATTTCAAAACTGTTTGCTTTAAACTGTTTATATTTGTCCCAAACAGTGGCAAGTTTTCAATGAATTAAAATATTGCAAATTGTTTAGATAAAGTTCTCAATAGACTCAAAATAGGTCATGATTCCTATCTTAATAAACAGCTACCAGTGACACAGAATTCTATAGAAATATTGGCTCTGAAAACATTAAATAACTTGGATAGGTCTCATTTATTGATTAAATAGCATTGTTATACGCTCCCGAATGTTAGTATAACTGTGGAAATACATTGAGTTTATTCAGTTTTAAGGCGCATTAAGCATTTCTGCTACGCAATGTGAGCCCATTGTTAATGATAGATTTGTGAAATAGTCACGGCTCAGAATTTTGATCATATTTGCTATAAATTGGAAACTAGCAGCTGCAATTGTTCATGAATGCTAAATATTATAACCGGCATATGATCTAATTCCTTATGAATATAGTGTAAATTGAAATCAGTGATTCTGAATCCGTATTTAACTTTAAAAGTAAGCCTCTGTTTCAACTAAATATATGAAATAATTTTATAAATGATAAAAAAGTAATACATATTTATCTAAATTCTATTTACCTTTAACGATTAACTGATCTGCCAGAGATAATGGTAATTTTTAATTTCAAATTAATCTTTTATACATAATTTGTTAATGCGTTCATCAGCAAATTAACTTTGAACATGACCCCATGACATTTGTCCTCGCATTAACGTTCTTTTAAGAATTAAGTTTGGCACCTGATTATTAATTCATTTCACAAATTTCTTTCTAGAATTCATTGACAATATCAGTCCTAAGTGGATGAGTTTTTTTAACTATAAGAATTTAATCAGTCAACAATCACCGAAGTTTGTTCATTAAACTTTTAAAGAATCTCCACATTTCAGGCTTCGTTCGGTCAGAAAACCATATTTTTGGCATCAGTTTGCCTCACACACCATAAATCAATTTTTTTTCATCAATTTTTGGCTATCACTCAGTAATACCAAAGAACTTTTAAGTTAGATTATTAACATTTGTTACATAGAATTAAGACCAAAATTATAGATCTCTTTCAAATTTTGAACAAGACCCATTCACAGGAGGTCTGTCTGTCAAACTATCAGAATACAAGTGAACTAGATAAAAGAATGCAAAGAGTTTGATATATAAAATTTAGTAGAATTTACCATGTAAAATATAGATATGTATCAAATTTGGAACCAAATCTGTCAACAAGTTCATCGACTGTTGGTCAATATTTTTACAAGCATGTAAGCATATGAACTTATAAATTCAATAATTTATTTCAAAAACATTCAGTATTGTGATCTTGTGAATTCAACTGTAGTTTTATGTCAAATTTTGGAGTCAATCGGCTGGTAAAGAAGCTCCCAAAATACATATTTTTGCAATAGATTCAGCAAAAAGGTTAGATTCTCACTAAAGTTCAATACTTATGTATTATCTTTTGTTAATGCTGCGATAGACGTTTGTGGCCTTACACTGTGTCCACAATTTTATGCAGAAACTGAGAAAAGTCATTTATTAATGAATATGTGAGAAATTTTCTGGGAGATCCTCCCATTAGTTTAGTTATTTTATTCAGATACATGCAAATGTAATTGCAAGTTTTTTTTAGATTCAAGGAATTCTAGAACTTGAAGGTAAATAAATTGAATAGAAGTTGAATTTATTAATGCTTACAGCGCTTTTTATTTTTGAAGTTCGTTGCAATAATTTCCGAGAACTTCTTATTACTTGATATCTAATGAAATTAAAATCAAGCATAATAAGTAATTTATTTATGTACTCTGTTTAAATAAATGTAAATCATGTTTGAGAAAGAATCTGATTTCATTTTCATTTTCATATCAGTCTCAAGTAATTCAAAAGGCCTTCAATGTTTCTTCTTTTAAATGATTCCTTCCTTCAGAATCCCTCAAATGCGGAATTTTATATAATATTACTTAAAACAACGAAAAAAATTTCTTTCAGAAAGTGGAAATACAAAGATACCTTTGTATCTAAGGTAACCTTTACATCTAAGTTGCTATCTGGCAACATAAATTGTTGATATCAGAAACAGTCAGCATTAGGGCTTGAAAATTATTCTTCAGCAACTAACTTATATTGCAGTTATCGAAAAATTTTAAACACAAAGGGTGTTCGTCTTATTGAGTCACTAATATGATTATTTGGATTCATTTTTCTATCTTTAATATTAAGAATGCTATAGAAAAATAAAAATTTTAACACCCTTCCACACAATTTCCAACCCCTTTCAACTAGATGGCCATTTATTAAATCCATTTATGATTTTAGCATTTCTAATAACACATTCGAAGCCAATTAAAATATCAACAAATTACTCTAATTATCCCATCTAGATTTCTATAAGTATTCTATAGAAACTTACTTAACATATAAGAAAATAGATTGCTTTATTATTTTTTTCTTATTGATTGATTAGATCATTTAAAAAAATCTTAAAACCGTTCTTGAAAAGAAATAAACAGATATAAGTAAGTATAATTATTTGTGAAATCTGGAACGAAAACTATACATTCAAGCTCTTTGATGGGAGCAACATCAAAAAAAAGTTCATATTATCAGATGCTCATCTATAAACAGAGTCTATTTCTCTATGAAGATAGAAAATGTAAATTTTTATGTATAATAATTAGCTTCTAAATAACTAAAAGAAGTTTAATATTTTTTTGACCGATTGAATATTTTGAATACTTTTTCACATTTTGTTACAAGATGGTCAAAGAAATTTCAGATTTAAGTATTCTTCAAAGTTTGAACTAGAATATTTAAAAATCATAGATAAATCTTAAAGTAATTCCATATAAATCTTTTGAAATTTATACTTTCAAACATATTAAACCAAACTACGAGCTCCCTTTTACATATTGAACCAAAACTACGAAATAAAACATAACAGTCAATATAAATAACAGCCATGTTTTGTACTCTACGTAACCGTTAACCAAAGAGACGGAAACTTAAATTTGGAATACATCAAAGCACACATCAATCATTTGCTTAAGAGAATCTTTATTGAATTCGAAGATTTGGAAATCTTTGGACGTTACCGAAGAGTAAAATCAGAGAGTAAATTTTGTTCCCTCTGAGCATTTCCTCCCTTTTCAGGAAAAGGAGACTAAGAATTCCGTATTACCCTTAGGAAAAACGTCAATATGGCTAAAGATTTTAAAACTTTATTACTCGAACATATTTTATGGATAATATTTCGTCTTCCAGAATGTTGAAAAGTCTGATCATCTGCCTGTCTTGAGAGCACGATTTTGTGACTCATAAAGTAAAGACATTAGTTGCCTTTTGCTATGAGTATTATATTTATTGTTCTTGTAACATATGTCTGATTTGAATGAATTATTTATGTGTAGCTTTCATGTTTAGTATCGAGAGAATTATCTCTGGAATTTTTTATAGTCAGCGCCACTTGAGTTAGGCTTAACGAGTTCGCTCAGATGATTGATACTTGTGATTCGAACCACTATCGAATAAAATGTTTACTTATTTTCTTCCCTTCAATTGTAGTAGAGAAGAAAATATTCAGTTATATAGTATGTATGAAGAACAGGTGATGCACAGGATGAAAACGTATTAAAACGAGGTGATATAAACTAAATATAGGCGTGTTCTATTCGCATCAAATTCTATACTGAATGACAACTTTTGCTTTCCAACAAATGCGAGTTACACAACAGCCAACGTGTTGAAACTGAGAAATAAATTTACGCTTTTATGAAATGAGCAATCACTTACACAAATATCACTTACAAAATATCACTTAAAAATATCACTTACAAAATATCACTTACAAAATATCACTTAAAAATATCACTTACAAAAGAATTCTTTTTCGATACAAGTTTGAATATTATTATATTCCAAAAGTAATGCCCGAAAAGTAATAGTCTAAATCCGCATTTTCGCAGAATTAATTAATGAATTACCAGCGGGTGACCGAACTCCGCTCGGAGAAAACAGGTATCGAAGCTAACTCGAAGATTTAAATTTTCAATTGTGATTTATCAAAACAATAAATGCCATAAGAAAATTTGTGAAACCATTGGTGAAAAGATAACCGGTTAAAGTGCACCATTGTAAACTATTCTAAACAAAGTTAGAATTTGGAAAGGGAACTATTCTATACAAAGGTAAAGTAAAGGTAAAGATTGAAGTGTGTTGAAGTTCAATATTTTTGACAAATTTATTTAGAAAAACCAAACATATATACATACATAAGAAACATATTATAAACCTATAACAGCATAAACATAAAACTTTATTAGTTCGCCATATTGGCTATAGATGGCAGCACGTTACCGCTTGAAAATTTAAGTAGCCATTATGGCGGACTAATAAAGTTTGAAAATATCCTATCTGTAACTCCGAACTGCTCGACCGTAGCGCTTCAAAACCGGCGCCAATCTATTCCTCGTGGCCAAAAACCCCAGACCCCCAAGTTTACCGGAGTTTATTAATTCTGGGGCAATTTTCGACTTGGCAACCATTCCTCGTATTATAGTATTAGATAAGTAGTATCTCGTGCAGTCGACTTTAGCTGAATGCATTTTGGAAAAAATACCACACGCCTTGGTTAACACGCAAAATGGAAAAGAAAATCATATAATGCTAATTGGTTCATTATTTGTATAATATCTACAAGAACCTGTTAAAATTAGATTTTAATTCATACAACTTCAAAAAAATTTTAAAGGTATGAATTATTTAAAAATTATTTTCCACATTATTTTTTAAGACTTAAGTCTATAACATATAATGATTCTAACCTTAACCGGCTACACATAGAACAATCTGAATAACCGATAATCACAACAGCAACATTGGCAGAAACTATGTTTGAGTCCTAAGTCCATAACCAGCCACGGTACACACCCTTCCCTTGAGAAGTATATCTTGCCATCAATGGGAAGCAACTGAACCTCACCGTCTACTGTACCCATCAGGGTGACCAGAATCAGCTGCCTTACTGGAAACTTCTAATCCTCAATTATAAGGTGCCACTCAGTTTGAGATATAACGTTCTTAAAGTGGCATACATAAATAATTAAAGATTTTATCATCAGTAGTTGGATGAATAAACCGAATGGGTTATGAGCACTATTTCTACAATGACATAAGTACGTCATATTTTGAAATTTATAAATTCATTCATTTATTTGTTTCATTTGTTTAATATTTCGTCTTCAAATGGATAAAAGGCAGCTTTATCCATTTCCGCTGATCTTATAATTCTGATCTCTGATTTTAGGATTATAGAACTTGGCCAATGAATAATTTCTATGTCCTCTCAATGCTGAATTATTTTATCTCTGAAGGCAGGTTCTATACATATGATGAAATCATCAGTGAAAACGGTTTTTAAACCTTGCTCCTCCTAACTATAACTTCATTAAATGCCATGGATTGGCCAACATTCATAATTTGTAAATTGTTTGTGCAAAATTAAAAAACTGTCCAAGATTTATCTCAAGTTCCATCTATGAAAAAAAAACTCATATTAAGAAATTAGTGTGAAAATGATTCGTGATCGGTATAAAATGCTAAACTACTAACTGCTGGACTTATACATCTTACTTTTACTCCATTTATAAAATGATCAAAGTACTGGATCTTCATTTTGGGATTCATTGTCTGGAAACTTAAAAGTGTTTCGAATCTAATCATTTTTTACTTGTCAATATGTAATTAATAGTAATGAATATTGATTATTCCCATACTTAGCTTTTGAACAATGCCTCTTCTCTGATTTAATAAACAAGATTGACATGAACGGTGTGAATGACCCGTCCCCACCCCTTCCAAAAAATAAACAATAAAAGTAAACAGTAACAGTAAAAGGGTTTAATACGTCTATTGCCATTGTAGTCAGAAATCATCAGTCATTTTAGTTTTAGTTTAGTTATATGAATGACAGGTTTTAAAGCAACACGAGGGCCATTTTGGGACGAACCTCGTCATTTTGAACCACGGTCAGATGGCGAGGACGACACCTGAACTGGCACCCCACTCTCCACACCACACCGCACCAGCGGGAGGGCGTTTGGTCTGACAGATTTAACATGCAAGAGACCCCCTCACACGATGGTTGTTTGGTAGAATTTCTTTTATTTCGAGAAATAGAAATCCTCCAGTTCCGAAGGTGAGACCTTACCACCAGACTATCTGGGCCCAAGATCAGCAGTCATAAGTAATAGGTGATTTATGCAGTAATACAAATGGCTCGTCTTCATTTTTTAGTGCATCTGAAAGCAAGCCAATTGAGATGTTCCGAATTTTTGGTGTAATATTCAAAATTTAAATGGTTAAATATATTAAACTATTGTTTGAAGCACCTACGTTAAAGATTCTTCATCTTTGAAGCCTCTCTAGGAGCATTGCATCCTTTTCTACTATGTTACTGATATTAAAAGAAGAAACGATGAAATCAAGAAAATTACAAGGACAATTTTCATTAAGGTATTATCAGGATATTCCACGTTTGTTTGAATACCAGAAAAACAGCTCTTTTACTCCGACGGAGGAAAAGAGCTGTTTATTTTTTTAGAGATAGAGCTGTTTATTTTTTATTTTAAATTTTATCAGAGTTTTGAAAATTAAGAGAAAATTTGAAGAAAATAGGTGGCATCAATTACCATAATTATGAATATAATTATCGTTTGCCACATAATTGTAATCATCATTTACGGAAGGCTTATATATCAATAAGCTTGTTTAATGTGACTTAGCGTCTGTCGGTATATTGATAGTTTGTACTATTTAACTGCTTACATATCCAGTATTAATGCATAGTATTTTAATTATTTTAATTGCGAAGATCTAGATATAATTTTATTAACTCATTTAAATGACATTGGAATTTCGTAAGCAATTTTTTAAATCTGCATTAGTAATTTTTTTCGTTTAATTGATTTAATCTCTTGTACTTATTTGTCTCATAATAATTTACTAAAAATTGTTTTATATCCCGAAATTACTAATTTATTTCCCATTTTGGAATAATACAATTTCCTGATTTTGAAATTTATTCCATATCTTGTGAAAACAGCTTATCGATCAAAACTTCTTGCTGTTTTTTTTTTAATTCCGTCTTTTAAACTCATTTCTGTAATCTTTCCATTATTTCTTTACTTAAGATAAAAAAATATAACAAAACGGTTAACTTAGAAATTTTAATATTAAACTAAATAAAATCCGTTTATAAATTTTAAAAATATCATTATTCAAATATATGTGTTATTTGTAAAATTACATGAACAGTAAAAGTGATTTTCTTATACATCTTACACATGACTGAGTTCTGCAGAAGTTCCTAGCTGAAATTCTAACTCAAGTAAAATTTCTTTATATAAATTAAAAGTGAATTACATTCCACTTCTTTTTTAAAAATGGTCAAAAAACTAACAGGAAGAAAAATAGTTAAAGAGTCCGAACGAAAAAATTCTTCTTCTCAAACTTAGTTAAATTAGTTTACAGAATGGTCATGTCGGGAAAAAATGTTAAGTGATTTAAAAAAAACTTGTAAAACTTTTCTAATGATTTGAATAAACTTTCAAAGCAAACAATTTTTTTAACTGACTATATTCAATTACAATTGAAATGGTTGTGCTTATTCAAGCTTTTTATTATAAAAAATAATGTTCTTTCAAGAAAATCGCCTTATATTTGAATGATCACTTCGATTCAGTTTTTACAGAAAAATCGTTTGCATAACAGCGAACATTCTAGAATACAGAACCAACTAGAACAGAAAAGAAAAAAAAAACCCAAGAATGGAGAGAATCAAATACCAGGAAATGTTATTGCAAGCTCTTCCCATGATTTGCATGTTTAGAATAACTCGTTGTTATCTACGTTTACCAGAAGCTAGTTGATAGTTTAAAAAAAACTGAAAGAGTTCATAACATCATCCCTGCGGTTGCAAATTTGAATGTTTATTGACGTTATTTGACCCTGAAATTAGCATATTAACCATGTTATGAAAAGAAAACGGTGGCAACAAGTTGGAATATACGAACAGTTGAAGTTTTTTTCATATATCTGGTGTGGTAACTCACAGTCTGCATTTCTTAGCTCGGTGTCTGAGTTCTTAAGAATAATTTGATAAAACGCACGCATGTGGGTTTCTTTATCCCCAGGCTAGATAGAGAGCTCAATAAAAAATGTAAGATAAAATCTTAAAATCTATCACTATTTTAGCAGTGTTTTTTTTCAATTTTTATGGTTATTAATACATTAACGGATATTCATGTTATAAAACCGAATGACGTTGAAGTTAAATTTCATAAAAAAATAGTATTACTATAACTGCATTTTTAAGTATTTGCTATTCTTAAATCTTTATGGTTGCATTTTCCTTTTACTTTTAAATGATTTGTTATTTAAATTATTTAAATTAAATTAATTGTTAATTGTCATTTAAATTAAATTAATTGTCATTCTAAAATTATTTATTTCATTAATATAATATTAGAAATAAATTTTGATAAAATAAACATAAGAAATTGAATCAGCACTTCAATGGAACTGAAATGTGTTAGTATATAAATTCTTTTAAAGTTCAATTTCTAAAGATTTTTTTATGTTTAATCTATTTCAATCTATTATATTAGATGATTAAAAATATGACAATTAAAACTACAGTAGTTATGTATAATCTTTTAAAATGTAATAAAATTAATCTTTTAAAATGTAATAAATAATCTTTTAAATTAATAAAAAGGAAATCAATTTAATAAAAACATTAATTACGGCATTTATTAATTATAGCATTTTGGATATTTAAAAATTATTTTGCATTTATATCAAACTATTTAAACTTCAGTAGGCACATGGATTTAATATATAGTTGATTTAATATATAAAATTCTGAGTACATAGTTGCTTGAAGTTGATTAAGGTCTATGTATTGCTAAAAATTGTTTTCAACATTCATTGTTTTAAATATGTAACTTTATTAACTGAAGATAGATTCCCACTAATCTAATTTGACAGTGTATGCTAAATCATTTCTTAGAGAAGAGGTAGCACAAATTTTTGGTATGAAATTCTTGATATCAGAATTGGATTGCATTAGTTTTGGGTTTAACTATTTTAATATAAGAATTTTGAATACAAGTTTCAAAAAAAACTTTTAATAAATAATTTAATAATTTGATAAATAATTTTTTTGAATTACCAATGAAATAAATTTGAATTCGAGCATAGCATTGAAAATTAGTGGTGCGAATTATACATAAGAATTTGCTGAAATCTTTAAGAAATTGGAATTCTATTCAATTTCATAAGGTTTATAAAATGACCCTCTTATGAAAATAATTTAGAAATTTATCCCAAAACAAATATCCACATTAGATCGGGACGAATCTTTACATATATCCACATTGTATCAGGAGAAATCTTTATATTTATCAACATTCCATCAGTAGGAATCTTTGCATATATCCGCATTCCATCAGGAGAAACGGTTACATATATCCAACAAAATACATATATAACAAAATCAACATTTGCTTAATTTTTGTATATAACACATTTATACCTTTATAATTGTATATTGCTCATAATTGTATATTTCTGAATTTCCTTTAGAACGTCATTACACACACACATGTACACACAAAGACTCTTATATTACAAGTAGAGATGATGTTCTGACGGAATGGAATATAATTCTGAGGAAGACGAATGATCATCTGGGGTAATCATACTAGTGAAGAAGAGAGATGGCGGTGTTTTCATTTGTTATATTTGATTTAAAATTTAATTTTTGAGAGGTTATCATAAAAATCATTACCTCTCAATATTCGTATTGAATATAAGCCTGTATCGTAATTATAAACGATCCTCTTTCAAAAATTGCTATATAATTTATTCATTTATAACTCCCAAACAGAGAGTAATTAAAAAGTAATAGGATTTTTATGCCTGTTTAGGGATTTAACGTCGAGTCAGCTTTAATCTTGTCTTCTGTAATTTTCCATCTAATTTTCTGCAAAAGTGACTTTTACCTTCATTTTTGATTTATGCGCAGTAAGTTCTTTACATGAGTTTATTGAAGTGCGAGAGAGATAAAAATACAATGGACTAAAAGATTTCAGAGTTTTGAAAGAATTCTTGAAAACTGATTATGAAGTTTAATCCTTATGAAGAATTGTTCAAAAACTGGAAAAGGATATTCAAAGAGATAGCGGTATAATAAAGGATTTCGAAAGAATCGTGCGCTTGTTTAATATGCTCGACTTCTCGGAAAAGTTACATTTTTAAAGCATATCTTTATTTTAATTTCATTAAAAATTTATAAGGAAATGTTTGACGCTTAGTTATGAAACAACATTTAATTTAGATATTTTTATCATCTGCAAATTGACTTGAAGTCGAATAAACATGTCTTTACTTCTTAAATCTGAAACTCAATTTTAAAAGGTAACATTCTGTTTTAAAAGAAAATAATTTTGTATGATTTAAATAATTGATGTCTAACCAATGTTGAATTGAAAAAAAATTGTAACTTCGTCTTAATTTAAACAGTGTAAAAATCTAGTTATGGAATTATTATGTAAAATATCATTAAATATTTAAAGCGCCTACCATCAAATTTAAAATAACCGGAAAAAAAAACGAAGAAAACAATTTAGTATGATTTAAATAAGTGATATATGACCAATGTTCTTCAATGGGAATTGTAAGTTTGTAATTTTGTTTTAAATGAAAAAAGTGTCGAAAAACCTGATGTAGAATAACTATGCAAGGCATCATCAAAAAATTAAACAGCGTATCTTCGAATTTAAAATAGCAGGGAGGAAAAGAAATTAATTTAGTCTGATTTAAATAACTGATATCTGATTATTAATGCTGCATTGAAAGATAGGAATTTTGCCAAATTTAAAATTTTGTTGGAAAATCAATTCCACAAAATGACTATGTCAGGCATCATTAAAAATTTTTAATATTTATCTTCAAAATTAAAACATCAAGGGAACTACTTTTATGAAACAAAATTAAAACATCAAATAAAAAACTATTAAAGGATTTTAAACAATTATAAAAAGTTCAAAATAACAATACATTTTTTCAATCGCTAATATCCTATAAATGTTATAAGCAGTTCTATTCGGAATTGAATTCTTACAATAATCCATCAAAAGAGAGTGACTGTAACTAAGGGTTTTTTGACGATGTAGCGGTTATATAATTTTATAATCCTTTCTTTAGATG
The DNA here is from genome assembly GCA_026543055.1 of Argiope trifasciata. Classification (NCBI taxonomy): domain Eukaryota; kingdom Metazoa; phylum Arthropoda; class Arachnida; order Araneae; family Araneidae; genus Argiope; species Argiope trifasciata. The sequence continues at coordinate 19,400 of JAPMOQ010015296.1, read as the reverse complement.
CAATAGATGCCGTTACCTTATTACATTAAGGTATATTTGCCATGATCCCTCATTAGAGATTGTATTCCAAACGATTATCGTTCAATTTCATTTTCGTGTTTATTTTGTCTTGTGGAATGCGGAACTTAGAAAATAATTAAATAACTGTTCCTGAAACTCGTCTATTATTTTCAAATTGAAATTTTTCACTAAGTAGCGCAATCATTTTCTGACTAATCTACGCAACAATTCGTGAGCTTCATACAACTTTTATTACATAAAACAGGCTTCTTTATATTTAAAGTATGAATTTGTCATATGATACGAAAAATTAATGAATTTTTAAATGTAGGATTTATAGTAATTTTGTCCCTTCAAAGAAGCAAAAAATTTGTGTTTAACACATCACTGAAGTTATTTTGCAAGATATCAAATCATTACTTACAACTTTTTAAATTTAAGCTCAACCTTTCCATTTTATCATTAGATTGAAGCCGTTTTCAGGACAACCTGAAAACAAAACAGAAAATAAAACCTTTGAAATTCCAGGACAATATTAGGAAATAAGCAATTTTAATTATTTTGTTTCATCGTCAAATGTTTATGTCGCAGTGTCCAATGTTTTATATCGACATTTAAAGCTCAATTTCAATAAAATGCCAAGCATTGATTTTTATATGTTCTTCAATATCTTAATAGCAAAGATAAATTCCGTTATTGTACTTTACTTAGTTGCAATAATAATTTTTATTTAAACACTTTTATTTGCAAAAATGGATATAAATCTTTACTTTTTATATTTAATTATAAAATTACATAGCGACCATTTTTACAGTTAAAAGACTCATTATTACGGATAAAATTCTTATTTATCAGTTAAAAATCTCATTAATTAAATATGCTTATTTTAAAAACTGTGCGTTCAGTTATTTGAATAACTTTCATTAAATTAGGAAATTTAAAATTTAAATTGATAGAGTTAGGGATATTTTTCGTGTTTCGAAATAATTATTTAAATTATTTTTCCATTAATTTAAGATTGCATTCTGACTTCCATTATGTTAATAATTAAATACTCTTTCGTCTGCTTAAATGGTTATAGAAAAAAAAACATTAAGTTAATTAGTATCGAAAATTATATTAAATTGCAAAGTATTTCACTATATAATAAATTAGCTTTTACAAATATAATTTATAGTATATTTTTATATTAGAATGGTATTAAATCGTAAAAGCAAAAGTCTTTTTTTAAGAAAAATATTTTATTAGCGAATTATAAAAATAAACAACTTTTTTTTCGAAAATGTAGGGTAAAAACCAAATAAAAAAGATAGAATAGAGTCTTTAATAAAAGTGTTTTAAGAAATTTCAAATTTTCATCGCTTTATAGCAAGCATATTTTTGTTCTTAAAAATCGTTTAACAATTTTTTTCTTCTGATATTCTTTCTATTGTAATCTTTTAATGCCTCATATTTTATTATCTGGCTTTCAAATCAAAATTTATATTTTTGATAAAAGATTATTTTCTGTTTTATTGTAAGACAATAAGCACCTTTTTAAAAATTATTATTTTGTTTTATTTTTCCATCTTAATCTTTAATTTATTTCCTAATGTATTGGTAACAAAATCATAAAAATTTTTAATCATTTTTTTCTAAAACTCGAATGAAGCTGGCACTATTCATACAGAATTAAAATTTTATAGATTAATTTATAATTGAATTCTGAATGTATTGAATCATTATAGGGATTAAGTTCCAGTTATTTTCGCAAATATTATTTAGTGTAATTCATAGAAAATGATATAATATAAACTCCAAATTCCAGTATCAGCATTAATTTATATTTCAGTAAACGCCAACAAATAATCTGGACAAACAAGAATTTTATATTTTGGGTTAAATCTCTTTCCGTATAATGTGTTCAGCTAATAAGTTATAGTTTAAAACAATATTTTCCCTTTTTGATATTGTTAAAGCGAGATTTTTATTGCTAAAAAATAAAGTCAAATAGTATAGTTAAAATCATTTTTAAAACTTGTTTTTTTATTGAATTAAAAAATCTAAAAAGTTTTCTTTTTAAAAAAATCAATGTAATAATATATCAATCTTTTCATATTATTAGCTGCTTGGAAAGCAGCGTAAATACAAACAGAGAGCAAATGTCAAATAAAAAGGCATGATTAAAAACCTATAGATATATTACTCACATATTAATGCAAATTATTTAATCATTTTATTTAAGAGTAGCTTAAGATATTAATTTTATTGTGTTTTGAAGATTTCTATATAATATCATATTGTTAATAAATTTTATTTCTTTTGTTATTAAATTTGAATTTATATATAGGAATATAATTTATGAAAATATATATTATTGTTAAACTATGTTTCTGTATATTTGTAAGAGTGATTTAGTGGTGCATTACTTTGAATGTGTGATATTCCTTGTTTACATGTTTATATTACAGATTACTCCATGGATGTTCTCCGAGAACCTTCTACAGCTCTCTCTGACAACACATTACGTCACATCATGCAATTAGTCTCGTTAGGTACAGGCTTAAATGTCCCGTCACCTTTAAATTTGAGATTTAGGGAAAAATCACTGAAAAGGGCACGGATCAGTGCTCCTCACCCTCGCCGTCAGGATTACGTCATCGGGTCCGAATTTTTGGGCAAACGATCTCCCCAAGAAGACAAAAGAATGGGCTCAGAGTTCTTGGGCAAGAGAATGGGCTCGGAATTCCTAGGCAAAAGAATGGGTTCCGAGTTCCTCGGCAAGAGGATGGGTTCTGAATTCTTGGGCAAAAGAATGGGCTCGGAGTTCTTGGGCAAGAGAATAGGTTCCGAGTTCTTGGGCAAAAGGTCTGAAGACAAAAGAATGGGCTCGGAATTCTTGGGCAAGAGATCCGAGTACTACGACGAAGACGATGAGTCAATGGACGAGGTTCCCTTCAAGAGAATGGGCTCAGAATTCTTGGGGAAGAGATCGAAAGACGAAGACGAATTCATTCTGGGCGAGGGTGTGGACAGATCGCTCGAAAGTGAAAAACGAATGGGGTCGGAGTTCCTGGGAAGGAAGCGACGAGAGACGAAGACAACAGACAGACGATCTACTTCCGGAGCGTAGGGTGAGAGGGAGAATGCGGCTAATATATGTTCTATATGTCGGAATGTGTGTACTTGGAATGCCCACATTCTTTATTTATTCGAATCTGATTATTCAGAATAATGCAGTATGTTTATAGAGTTCCATCAAGGTCCATATAAAACATGTTCTTCAAAGAGATGTTAGCACAAATGAATGATAACATTTTTAAATGAATGATCATAAATTAAATCTAAAATTGTTTTATATAGACCTCTCACTATATATTTCTAAACTAAGAGTTTTTTAATGATAAATACATGCTATCAAAGATAAACAAATTGAGTTAACTTTGGATACACAAAATTAAAAATTATTTGAATATATTTTTTGCAATTTTTATAAATGTAAATGGAAAAAGTTTTTTTTTTTTGTATATGTATGTGTGCCAGATAGGAAGTTAATTTTACATAATGTCGAAAAGGTGATTTTTCCGTATCAAATAGCAAAAATATGTAATTTTGAAAAGAAATTAAAAAAAACAAAATTCCTAATGATTGTCTATTTTATTATCACAGAAAATACTTTGGGCTCTATTAATCCCCTTTGTAGATAATTAAAATAAATAATAAATGAATTTAAATGCTAAACCGACAATATTTTTAAATTAAACTATGAATTCTTATACATTTAATATCAATTTAAGTGTAACATTAATGTTTGGTTGTATGAAAAAACAAAAAGCTGTATCGTATATGAAAAAAAAATTATACTTGATATCTGATATTTAATCTTGAAAAGAATTTTTCTCTGTTATTTTTCAACTGTGCAAAGTAAATATTTTTATTTAAAATAAATCTAAAAAGTTTATGGTTTAAATTCTTATTAGGGTTTTATATAATTTCAAAATATTTTATTTAATTATACTATTTTATGAAATTTTATTGTAATACACTTTTAATGTAAGAGCGTTTACTTCCAAGAATTATATTTAAAGAAAATGAGATTCCAAATATATTTATTTATTTATACTTGGAAAAGAAAGCAACTTTTTATATACATTTTGAATAATAAATTTTACTTGAGGAAAATATACCTTAATGGAACTCATAATTTGGATACGCAGTTAATATATCATATATGCATGTAATATATTTGTGTTGCATTAAATTCGTGTATTTTGGTGTAAGCATGCTTAAATCCTCTTATGCATATTAATGTACTTACTATCAACAATTTTAGTGGCATATTCTGATTTTAAAATATTTAATCAAGAAAATCAAATTTGATACTATTATTATATTTTGAAGCTATTTTAAAATAAAAATAATTTAATTCAAGGTGTAGACGATAGTTTGTTTTGTTATAGTGTAAATTGTGAATTTTAAGTGGTTTTAATTGGTAATATTTTTTAAAACTTTTAACAGTTTAAAAAAACATAGATTATTTAAGAATAATCCAATGTTAGGCAAGAAGACAATACTGTAGTAAAATTATTTATAAAAAGTTTAGAAAAAAGAAACTCTTTAAATGATAAAATAATTTAGTGTTTCATATTAAAAAAATATGATTCATAAAAACAATTATTAAAATAATGGTCATTTAAAAAATTTTAATAATGAATTATTATACATTCATCGTTTAAAAAATAAGCTATTTTTTATGTTTAGACAGTTTATAGCAGTTAGAGTTTTTCCAATAAGAGCATGTGTTTTTTTGCTTGCATTTAATTTGATGTAATGCATGTATGTATGGGAAATAGATGTTTGCATAACATTTATGGAAATAGATGTGCAAATTATATATGCATGCATGGAAAGAACATTAATTAGATATTAAATGTTAGAAAGAACACTAATATGTCTGAATAACAGTTTAAAATGAACTAAATATTATTTAGAACACATAATTGAAATTTATTAAAAAAGACAGTTGCAAAAAAACATAATTATAGTAATTGAAATGTAACTAAGTAATTTAATTCCCTTTTTTTAATATTATTTTTTTATATTGTGGGTTTCGACTAGTTGCAAAAAACGAATTAATTTCAGAAAAATTAGAATTCGGATTTCCGAAACAGAAAAGAAACCCAGAAATAATTCGTAAGATAGCATATTAATCTTCATGTAAAGTAAATAATCAGAATCATTCAATAAGAATAATTCATTTACCGTATTTGTAGCAATATCTCATGAAATTTTATGGAAACAAACTTTAAAAAAATTCTTAGACAGAACAATGAGTATGTAAAATTAATTTTTAGAGCTTTCTTCAAATTCAACTTTTGAGAAATCCTAGCAAAGTAATTTTTTAACTTTTCAAATAATTCGAATAGAAAAAATTAAATGCATCTTCTCTTGCATTATAAAAGCTTAAAAAAGAAAAAAATTAGGCATTTTCAAAAGTTCTAATTTTTTTAGAAATCCTTTACACTACTATTTGGCTATTTTTAAGATATGCACAGACATCAAATCTACTCTCTGGAAATTTCTATAGAAAAATAAATTCCTCTTTATAAACTGAAATCGTTTTATAATGCAGTAAAAAATACAGATTTCTTCTTTACAGCACTTTATTTAAAAATAATTAATGTAAATAAATGTTCGCATTCATTATTTGCGAGCGAAAAGCTACTGCCAATTTCTATGACAGAAAAATAAAATGTAGATTTAATATCTGTGTCATTTCTAAATAGACGGCAGTAGAGTAAATTTTAGTTCGCTTGCAAACTAAATAATTAATGATAGAAATAATTAACGAGCTGTAGAAAACTATTTGCACTGCTAGGATATATACATATTTTAATTATTTGCATGAAATTTTGCATTTATTTATGTTTGATGTTGAATAAAATAATTTTGCTGCGTATCCAAAGGTAACTATTGCATTTTAAAATTAATATATTCGTCGTCTAAATGTTTAAATGTTGTTAATGTGGTGTTGAATTGCATCTTGGAACGATACTTGCAATGGGTTGCTACTGAATATATTATTTTAATTATTATAATTTAATTAATCTCAAAACATATTTGTGAAGCTATTTATTCATAGATATCCTAAATGCATGCTACGATTGAAGAAATTATTTAAAGAAGCAATAGCGTGCGTCCATACAACACTTTTAAGCTTTATAACATCTTACCCTGTTAAATTCTTGCTACATTACTAAGTATCCTTATTAGTACAGCCAGGTTAGAATTTTTTGCAGTTTTAATTTGCAGGTGGATCATTATCTTATTAATTATTTTTTTATATTAGCCTTTTTGAAATTCCAACTTTTAAATGAAGACTTTTAAGAGAGAACGATCTCTTAGATACAGAGCGCCTATAAAATTATTTGGCGAGGGTCACATTTTTGTTTTTTATAAAACTCAATTATTCCTCAATTGCAAGTAGAAGTATAAAATGTTCTTTTCCCTGTTGAGAACAGAAAAGAAAATTACTACAAAAAAATCTAGAAATATCGAAGATATAAAATCTAATGCATGTTCTGCATGGAATTCGGTGTCGATTTCAAGTTCTGAAATATCTCAATGGACAATGCATGGTGAAAAATGTGCATGGGTTAAATTTCCAAAGCATCTTGGCTATGTTTTAAAATGATTCTTAAAGAAATTAAATATCTTTGAAGCATGAGTTCAACAAAGCGAAATTTTTAATATAGATTTTTAAATACATAATTACTGTAAAACCTTCATATATTCATAAAATGTATACATATTTTCCCATATTCATAAAATACATACATATTTTCCTACATTCATAAAACATATACATTCTTCCTATATTCATAATATATATATATATATATATATTTCCAATATTCATAAAATATATACATATCTTCATATATTCAATAAAATATAAGAATTTTAAAACTTGAAAATTATATCTTTGGATGATTTTTATGCTTAGAACTTTTAATTTATTCATTGATAATTGATTACATATGGTAAATATTACTCTTATGAAATTAAATCACATGAACAATCGCAAAAAATGATTATATCTAATTATAAATATTTTGGATAATAAACAAAGCTTACGTTCAAATATTTATTAATTAATTTTGTTAAAATTTAATCAAGATATAGTATCAAACATTTGATTATTTATGCCATAAAATTGGAGACTACTCGAGTATCGAGATGATTTACTTAAAAGGAATTGCTTATCCACTTATTACATATGGTAAAGATTACTCTTAATAAAATTCAAATATTCTTGAAAAAAATAAAAATTGAAATTGAAATATTTTTTAACAAAACATATTTCATTTCTAGTCAAGACAATTTTAAAAAGATAAGTTCACGATAAAACTGCAACTAAAAGCAAATCCTCTATGAAATACATGATAAAAAGAATACAATGTAACTAAATCTCGAATTCCTATTTACTTATTTTTAAAGAGGTTTATTAACTTTAGAGAAATAAATTGAGTCAAATACAGAAAGGAGAAACTAAATACCATTTCCTATATTTTAATTGCAGGTGTTTTCTTTGTATTCGGAAACTACAGACTACAGCTACGATTTGAACTGCAGCTGCTTTTTTTCTGTTACTGTTGTCTGAAGTATTATTTTAAACACATTCAAATGCAAAGCGTGTTTGCATTTTTAAGTCTACTGTTTGCCTTCGGCGCCAGTTATTGCTTCAACCAATTTTGTGTTTTCCTTTTAGAAGCAGGCGCACGTCATCAAGCAATTGTATTAAAATAAGAATATGCGTGACTCCATTTCTTTCGCAGATGTTAAATTTTAAAACTTAAGCATAAATACAAAAGGAATTTTAAAAACTCAGTGAAAAGAATGCTGTTGTTATTTTTACAATTGAAAGATAAAAATCAAATTAATAAATTGATGTAAAATTTCACTTCACAAACATTATTCTTCAAGTTAGAGAAAAAAGATTCGTAGGCTATCGAAAAAGATTCGAATTGAGCTATTACAAAATAAAAAGTTCATTTGCTGTGATAATTTTGTCTCAAAATTCAATTGCCAGTTGTTTGAAAGGTAGACATATTTAATTTAAATAAATGAAATAATTCTCTGTGATTCAATTCTCGTCATCTAAAACACACGCACAATAATATGGAATTAATTATAATCATTTTTATAGTAATAATTCATAGCATTCCAAACTACATGCATTTTTTTTCTTTAAATTTGACTTGAAATGATAACATTTGTTTAATATTAAACAAAACGTTATTCGACTAATTAATAAAGTCTTCAACAACGAGACAAACCTGATTATTAATTTATACAATAAGTTTTATGTTCCTTCTAATTTAAAACTTTTATTTTCATCGTTATAGATATAAAACATATTCCGTTTCTTTGAAAATGTTGAAATAAAAATATCTTCGGAGTTTAAATTTTTAAGAATTTCATGAACAATTAATTATACTACCTATATTAATATACATCTTGGAATTAATACATGTTTCGTTACATAAAACAATTGTATTCCAAGTAGCTGATACCATTTTGTCGACAAATATTAAATTATGTTCTAAAAAAGCATTAGAATCTCCGAGACAGAATAAACACAGTTAAGTATAATATATAAAAATAGAAATATTGCCAATATTATAAAAAATTTTAAGTTATAAAAAATTAATGTGTGTTTAAAGTTATTAAAAGTATTAAAATTTGCAAGAATGGTGGCACAGAACAAACACAGTTAAATATAATGTATAAAACATACACCAGGCAATATTATTAAAATGTGATGTAATAAAAATTCAAAGTGAGCTTAAATCCTTTGTCAGTCAATCAGTGCCATGCATAAATTGTATGAAAAATATAAAGTTGATGAAAGAGATTATATAGATTTACTTCAACTTATAAACCAGCAATCTTAAATAAAAATTAACAGGTGAAGGAAAAAATAGTTAAGAATATATAATACAATATAATTTTTTAGTGTAATTTAAAAGTCGTATTATAATTTTAATCTTGCTGAAAAAATATTATTAAAATGTGTTTCATATATAACATAGGAATAACTTAAAATTAAAATTATATCTCTGTGTTTTGTATAAAGGAAAAATTAATATTTAAAGTGGGTGGATATGAAAAATACATTTTTAAGTGTATTATTTTCCTTATCCTATCATGAAAAATAGTTGTTTAAAATCTGTGGAAAAAATCATTTTCGATATTTTACGCTATAGTAATCTAATAAAATCAAGCTGTAATCATCTACTAATATCCAAAAGATACAATTAAAGACGAAAAGAACAAAATATTTTTAATAGAACAAAATAATAAGTCAAAAAAAGAATGACTATAAACCCAGAGTTCCGTATGAAGAATCCAACAGAAAAAATTAATTATTTTCTCAGAATAATCACAAAGTTCCTTAACTTGTGATGTCTAGCACGAGTTTTAACCAATCATTTCATAACGATTTACAATCTAGATACATTTTTCTTCCAAACAATTCTAAATTTCGCTTTGAACTCATGCTATACTAAATAAAAATTGCCAAATGACTTTGGAATTTTTTAAATATTTATCTTTTGGAGGTATCATATGACGTTTTCTATATTTAATTCTTCATAGATAGGAGATAAAATACAGCAAGTGGCTGGAGTATTTTTGGTTCTTTGTCATCTAAGAAGGTAAGGACTATTCAGTGAAGAGAAGGATGTGTTGGCCACTTACATGAAATTTTATTTTGCATTATTCAACTTATAATTTTATTATTGCCTTTTTACCTACTTTCCTTTTTTTGTTTTTTTTTATGTGGTTCTAATTCAAAGTGGTTGCTACGTATACATTCTAATGTTCAATATACTGCATTTCTTTAGTTTATACTTTATATATCAACTTATTTGAATTTTTCAATGATGTTTTATGTTTTGAAAATTCTATATTTTAGAAAAGAATAAAGGAAGACAAAGAATTAAAAATTCAGTTGATTTCAAATAAGATATTTTTTATGTTAATACTGATCGCATATATTTATATAGATGATTTATAATTAAATGTTAAATACATTACAATGTTTCAACATTACTTCTACGATAAAATTTTAATTGTTTCCTCAGTTAACTTTTCAAAATGTTGTATCATAAAAGTTATTTGCAAGACAGCCTAGCACATTTGCTTTAAAGTTTTATTTTCCCCCTTAGAAAACAAATAAAAGTGTGAAAACATTTATTTGTTTGTCATTGCTGAAGTTTGAATAGATATTTATGTTATTTAACTTCTTCGATATTTATGTTTAGCAAAACTTAGCTTTCGTTATCAGTTAAATATATAATCATGCTTAAAACTTTTTTTTTATTTAGCAAAAGCTTACTGCTTTTTGTTCAGTTTCGTTTGAAAGTAAATTTTTGCTTTTATTTAAAAGATTTGGAAACATAATGGATTTCGTCATCCGGAAACCATTGCCAAGGAAATATCCATGATAACAAAAAGTGCTACGTCACATGTAATTAACGGTACTGAAAACCATATTTTAACTAAAATATGACTGCAAGAAACCTTTCTTTTTACAAAAGAGCAACTCTGTAATTACGTTACTTAATGCTTCATGCATTCTTTCAACTGAAATTATTAATCTAAGATTGTAAGCATTTATACAGCAATATTCCCAATTGCTTTAGACTAAAAAAATGCAAAGCAGAATTAAAAAAATATTTTGTGCAAGAAAAATAAAATGTTTTGTGTAAATTTAGAGGCAACTATCATAAGCTTAGGTATTCATTTTTCCTGCTACTAGTCATATTAGTTTACTAGTCATATTGTTTCCATTAGTTCTCAAACCATTCAATTAAGAAAACTTAATAATTTGTAATTTTACAAAATTGCTTGAAGGTAAAGAATTAACTGACTAGCAAAGAAAAGTTAAAAGCGTTATGGTATATTTGATAATTCTGAAGAGATAATTTTAACTAGTATTATTTTAAATATAACTATCCTTTTAAGAATGTAAGGAATGTTCTTTAGACATTACATTAAATTATAACGGATGAATAATTTTACGTTGCTAAATGTAAAAAAAATCGTTCGCGTTTAATGCTATTTTACAAATATTACACAAATTTTAAAAGCTCCTTATTAGCAAAAACATATGCGTAATTATTGTAATAGTTAAGCCCAGATTTACTATTAACGAATTTTACTTTATCAATCGTTTTTTTAATGACCGTTTTTTAAAATAGTTCATCAGAACAAGAAAAGAATACGTCATCATATTAAAAAGAACATGATTAAACATTTTTAAAAATAAATTCTACCTGGCACTAATTAATGTTAAATAAGAACTGAATTGAATTTAATGTTTATCATTTTTTCTCGTTGATTTTCTATATAAATTCAAATTTATTTTTATATAATTATTATAAACAGTTATCCTCCAATTTTTAGTTTGAAATCCAATACTATTGTCGATCCTCATCAACAATTTCTGTTTTTCAGAACAATTATTTCCTTCCGAACTCGGACAGACATTAGAGTATTTACCTCCATGAATGGATATTAATCTAAAGCTTTTTCAGATCCAGAAGACGCCTATTCCCCAGAGTGGGCACAAGATCGTCAAGATAAGCGTCTATCCGAATTTTTAGGAGGACCTGGAAAAAGAGTTTCCGAATTTCTCGGCGGGCCTGGTAAAAGGATCTCCGAATTCCTCGGTGGTCCTGGCAAGCGAGTATCCGAATTCCTGGGCGGCCCCGGCAAAAGGTTATCCGAATTTCTCGGTGGCCCCGGCAAACGATATCCCGCTGGAAACGCCATGCATCAAGCACTGACCAAAAGGGTATCCGAATTCTTGGGAGGCCCAGGAAAACGATCCGACTACTACGATTTCCTGGAAAATGCAGAGAAAAGATAAGAAATTCAGAAATTTAAAACAAAAGTCCTCGTCGTTTCGATCGATAGACTTCTACAGTAGTGCGTAGAGAATGGGCCACTTCTGGATTCATGATGCCACTAGACCGTCTCTCTGTTTTCCTTTTTCGTCTTGTTTTGGAGATGTTTTCGAACCCTTTAATGTTCCCTCCTGTCAAGTGTTCTAACTTAAAAATATAAAGAGCCATTCAATGTTCAAAAAGCATTGGATATTTATAAAAATGGAATAAAAACAATCTGTGTAATAAAGTGAAATGTTAATGTGCCACGCCCTAAGTAATAATACATAAAATATTTTATGACTTTTGGCGTGTGTTGTAATAAAATTTACCTATGTGAATACTTACCTAGTAATAAAGGATTTCTTCCAAAAAGTAATTCATTTCTGTCTTTTTTGTCGTGTAATTGAAACTCACCTTCTCAAACGACAGAACTAATTTAATGAACTACACAGTGCATAAAATACTCATATGCATAGTTATTATAATAAAGTATTTTACCTAAAGCATAGTTTTTTTGTCACTTAAAAAATTATTCTTAGTTATAAAAATACTGAAATAAATTAATAAATATTAAATTATATAGAATAATAATTAAAATACAAAGATAAAATATATTCAAAAATACTATTGTTAGGTAATTAAAATGTTCTTAAATTTATTTTTCTTAAATTGTATTTTTTCAGAATTCTTCTGGGGAAAAGAAATTGTCATCTCAATACTGAACATTAAATGAAACCTAAATGCTGATAGTAAAGAAAACAATTGTTGTTGATAGAAGAAAGAGGTATTAAAAATTGAGGAGAAATTTTAATGGAATGAGTTCAAATAAGGAATATATATCTATTTAACCATTTTTACTAACAAATGCTAAGGAATCTAAAAGAAAAATTAGAAGTAAAATATTTAAGATTTCTATTGTTCGTACGGGAAGAGACTCACAATGTAATAATTTGATCTTAAACAAATAATGTACTTTTTAAATAATGAATAAAATTAAAAATGGTATCAAGAATAATGTAAAAGTTATTAATACCACATCATACATGCATAGGAATGGAATAATTGAATCAATGAGACGATATAATAATTATAAATACAATCAATTTCTTATAGTGAAATTTTCAAAATGATATTTAAATGCCTTTTAAAATTTCTAATTAAAATCAATAGAATTCTACATAATAAACAAAAGAATACGAAAAATTATGTGTTCCTTTTACATCGATATCGATAAAAATGTAATAATATTCTTTAAAACAATACTTAATTCCGCAGATCCGAATACCAGACAATATAAATTATTGGATAATAATTTTAACGTCAATGTTTTATACTTATAACACAACATTTGCTTTCCTCTTTGTCGGAAGATTCTGAGAGCGCCGTTCTTCACGAGCAAATAATATTTAAATTTAATTTTTAAGTGAATTATAATTAAAAATATTTATAATAAAAATTATAAATAAGTTTGATTTCATTTATAATTTTGAAAAATATATTATTTTTTTATGTTAAAGACATTTTAGGATACATGAATAATTTCTTTTTTGACATATAATCTGATCGCGCAAATTATAAAGCTTATATTCAGTTTTTATTCTCAATATTTTAGGGTACTAATATTTATTTTTAAAAATTTTCAAGTAGCATTTCATTTAAATGATGATTTTATAATTGGAAGTCTTTCTTTTTCTTCGGTTATTTAATTTATGCATGAGTTTTATCATTTTCATTATTACCCACACATATATTCTCCCCATTCATGTTTTTTTGTCTTTATGAAACCTTTATTTCCGTCCCCTGACAAATCCATGCTTTAAAAAAATGTTTAAAAAACCCTCTTTTTTAGGGTTTTGAAAATTCTAGCTTCTTGCCGATTGCATAAGACAAATAGGAAACAAAAACAAAATAAAATAATGTTATGAAACCACAGACTCTTTGAGTAACTCTGACAACCTTTTCAGAGAGGATAAAAATAATACCTGTTGTTTTTGTAGGTTTGAAGTTCAATAGAGGAAGACATAAGGAATAAGAGATGTAAACATAGTTTTTTTACTTTGTATTACATACTTGGGTAAAAAGAAGTAATTGTATTTTTCACTTGGAATAAATTGGAACTAATATTGCTAATATAATGAATAATTATTGAAGTATAAATTATTTATGTGCACAAAGATTATTTATTGTATTTTAATAATTCAATATTTACATTCTGAAAAGTAACCCAATTACAAGAATATATTAATATATCCGTTAAACTATTATTGTACCAATCCACGAATAAGCACAGACAAAGACAAGTATTGGAAGTTAATTTATATTGGATATTTAGGTTATTAGTAAATTTATTTATATTGGATATTAGTGTTAGGGATAATCTCTAACGAAATATTCTATAATAATATTAATATGCACTCATCATGAGTTTATGCCATCTGGGTATAAAACATGCTTATATCTGTCATCAAACACATACTTTTATATAAAACAAGTAGATGAAGGAAAAGAGGATTTATTTACAAATGTGGAATCAACAACACCGGATACCTTTTAATAGAATCCAATTTCTTTGCAAGAAATGCATTGCCATTGGTAACGTCATTCATAAACACTAACATTTTTTCCTGCGAAAATTCTGCGAATCACATTTCCCCACAACATTTTCTTTCTTAAGTATTTTTATCTATGTAAATGGTTATTTGCAATTTATACTTTCCAGACATTATTTACATTATTATTTATTCCTCTACTTACATTATTATTTATTCCTCTACTTACATTATTATTTATCCCTCTATTTTCATTATTATTCCTCTATTCTCTTAAAATATTATAATTTAATAACAGAGGAACAAGGTGCTTCATAATCTGCAAAGAAATTCAAACGTTAATATACCACAGTAATGAATTTACATTTTGAAAAAATCAGAATTTCATTTTAGCATTTAAATTTCATTTAGCATTTCAATGTGTAAATCTGCATTTAAGAAAGGGGAAAAAACTAAAATTTCCTGTTATTTTCAAACTATGATTATCACGTGTTAATGTAGAAAAATTATTTTCGTAAAGAATAAAGATAATTCTGATAGTAAAATTTCTATTGAACTATTTATTTTGAAAGAAAATGTAGGAAAATTCGAAATTTTTTATAAACAACTAAAAAGAAATATACAGTATATTCATACATTTTATACAAAATATTGGAAAGGACGTAAAAATAAAATACATGCAAACTGAATCGTCTAAAGACTTGCAGCGACATTTTGAATTTTTTGAATATTTATTTAAAATACAAAAACATCTGGAAAAGATAAATTACCATTTTAAGGTGAAACGACAGGGTGAACATAAAGTTAATAGTTTCGGATTGTTTTATATGAGAAAAATGCCCTGAACATTTATAAATACATTCTTTCTTGAATTAAAAAGTTAAAAAAGTTAAAATATAAAAACATGTGATTTTCATTTTTATATTTTGTATAATATAACAAAAGTTCTGTACATTTCTATATTATTAACACTTTTTCAATGCATTCATAACAAATTTATTAATGAGTATGAAATCATTAGTGAAAAGATTTATTAAAGACCAAAGCTATCCCCTCTTATCATTAAAACAAATTAAAAGTATTTTTATCTGCATATAATAATGTTATTAGTACTTATGGCACTTTACACACCCTATGACAGAAAGCTGTCAGCGATTTAAGCCGAAGTGAGCGTCTTTTGTTTGTTCCGTAGCGCCAACTAGGACCAAGAGTACGAATTGACTGCTTCCTATTTCACATTCACTTGCACAACCCCTTTTTACAGTGGGGCACATTCATGTAAATCACAGATAGAACATAGAAGAATAATCATTCCCGAACTGGCACGCCCAGATCACGGGGAAGACACGCATATAATAATAAGTTGTTCTTGAAAAGGAATATTTTAGACTATATTTAGAAAAAAATTTAAAAAACTGAGATTTAATTTTGTTAAAAATTAAAAAAATGGTGAACAATTTTTGATAACTGGATTGATTAAATAATTTAATAAATTAAATTAAAAATGTGATCTTAAAGCATCTATTTATCGAGAAGTACAATTCTATACTTATTCCGATCTAAGTGCAGATTTAAAAAAAACTGGAATAAATAAAGAGCAAATATAATGTGGAGTTCTTAAACAAATTGTACCTCTTTTTCCCCCAAAATTTAGAAATCATTGATTAAAACATATTTTTGGACTCATTCATAGTGTCTTAAATGTACTTGGCTTTACAAAAATTGAACTCGGAAGTCGCCAATTACATTGAACTATCGATTTTGGTTCAAATTTTTGATAGCCTCTGTACAGACGGTTTACTTAAATAGAGTTCATCTCTAAGTTTTTATAAGAATTATCATTCTCTAACTTTTTTTGGGATGATTATATTCTTTCATTCATCTAGGAAATCAATAACTTATTAAAGCATGAACAAGTTTTTTTTTAAATTAAAAAATATTTTTAAAAAACTGTTCCCGTTATTTTTACTTAATGTGACTATTGTAATAAATCTATATATCTGGTATTTGTAAAAAGAATCCGAGTATCTATCTTTTTTTACCAAATGAACGTAAAATTCATTTGTGATAGACATTAGTGTGATAAAAAAGTTTTGAGGATTTGAAAATCATATTGCTGGTTGGAGGCTCTAAATCTAGACAGATGATTTGAGACTGTTGGGAGATTGGGGAATGAAATTTAGGAACCTTGTGTTTGCAATTAAGATCTGAAGTGGACTTTGATTATAGTTTTGAAAGATAGCTTTCATCTAAATTATATTTATTAGATGCAGTCATTTATATAGGAGAAAAGTAATTTATCTTTAGACAAATATTAAACGAAGAGGAAATGGTGTGAAGTAGTCAGATCAAACACAAGAGTCAGTGCTTAAGTATCTTAAATTTGCAATCAGGAGACATCCGCTAAACCTTTTGAGAAGATGCAAATAAATTAAACTTAGTGGAAGAAAAGAATGACGAAGACTTTTTATTTTTTGAATTCAATAAATCAATAATTAACAAGAATCCCACAACTATCGTGATATCGTGATGTAATTATTTTCCTCTAGAAAAAGCAGAAAAAAGATAAATAATCCTTTTGATAGCAATGCTGCTTATTTGACTGAGTTTTCTATCTTACCTAGTCAATACATATTCCCAAATGCGCCTAATTAATAAAATATTAATAAGCAGTATTTAATCAACATTTGAAAACACGGAGTTACAACGTTAAAAATACTGCCTTATATATAAGCGAGAGATTGAAAATACCTGTACCATAATGCTAAAATATTTTACAACCAGCTACTGTTACATAAATTGAATTATAGTTTTCTACCAATTGCCTTTTAGCATTTAACATGTATTGATAGCTGCAGTGATTGCTAGGAAGGCAAAAATAACAGTTCTATTATTCCTAGAGTCAACAATATAATATTTCTATCCACAAATAATACATGGTGTGCCACAGAAATCCTGAAAGTATATCCTACATATCCCTTTATCCTAAAAAGATTATCCTTTTGTAGCATATATCCTTAGACATTTTATCAGAATTAAATATCAGGACGTGGAACCAAAAATAACCCTAGCTTGATTTAAAACAGGACATTTATTTTTATAAGTTAAGGTATGTACTTTTTATGTCATCTAAATTTATTGAACTTCATAAAAATAGCAGTCATTATATTGCTACTCACAAATAAATCTTATATATTTTATTTTATGAAAAGCATGTTATTGGTGACTCTTAGTTTTAATTTGCGATGAATTAATATTTTTTATAAAAGCAGTTAGTATTCAAAGTCATTTGGTACACATAAATTAAATTTACCGTCAAAAATTCTAACGATTAAATTTTATAAAAGCAGCTCAATTAAAAGAAAGTCAGAAGGATAAAAAACGATCAGTCTTCAGATAAGTAATAAAAGCTTTTATCAATATCAGTTATCTTCGATCAAATAATCCTTTTGGAGCAATCAATGATAAAAAATGAAGTCTAATACGGTGTCCAAGAGACACGTTAAGGTCGTCTGGGAATAAAAAGACAATATTTTAGGATTAATTCTTCGTCATAAATTTGTCATTATCAACTAAAGACGCGGACCTATAATTCGTAATTTTTTTAAGTGCATCGGATACCGATTTGGATGGAAAAAGAATCATCTGGTAACTCCTATTTCCGGGTATAAGTACTAATAACTGAAACTCTTTTGACCAGACATTCTTAGCAAATATCTACTATTTTGGTAAAGAAAATGGTTGAAAGTGATAAAGAATTGTGGTTGCAATAAATTAAGAATAAATTCTAGAAACAGAGCCTATTTAAAAGAAATAAAAAAATGTATAGATTTACTTTAGATGTCGTCAAATAAACCTATCACAGAATTAAATCTCAAAGTATAAAAACTCTTTGATTCTTTTCTAAAATGATTCCATTTAACTGAGTATAGTGACTTAAGATTCTAAATAGGATTTATGCATTAAAAATAAATAAAAGATTAAAAATCTCAGTATAATATTTAATTCTACATACTATTTTCAAATGTTTATATTGTAAGGTATTTTTATATTGCAGAAAAATATTTTTTAATATTACAGTATCCTTGCTTAGAAGATGAAAATAGATTTCTAAATTGTAAATGTTTGACAAAGCAAATTTTTATATTGATTATATGTATCAATTGACTTTAATTCCATCGAACTTTAAATTTTAAAATTTTCTAGCTTATTGCCAGAATTTGAGCTAAACATATTTATGAAATAATTAAAAAATTAATAAAAGTTTGTGTCATAGCAAAAGAAAATCATCTAAAAACGTTTTTAAATAAGAGTATATATAATTATAATTTGTATTTTATATAGAAGGAAGTATTTTATATAGAATATTAAGACTCAGAATGATATGAAACAATTAAAAATTAGTAAAATTTGGTTAATAGAGTCTTGCAAGTGACAAAATTTTGAAATACATAAATAATTTCTTATTTGAAAATAAGTATGCTTACCTTCATTTTGAATAATGTTTATGGATTCTATTTCTTACGAATTTATAGATCAGATTTCTAAATCATCTGAATAGGTCACGAACACAAATGTATCCTATTTCATAAATCATAATTTTGCTCAAATACTAACATTCTGCAACAAACAAGTAAATTAAAAAACAGAATGCTTTTGAAAAAATCACATACACAATGTATCATTAGTTTTGCAAATAGATTGAGAATAAATCAACTAATATCGTTTTCTTTATTTAAAAAACATCTGCTTTTCTCAGTTAACAATAACATAAATTAGCATAACATTATTGCAGAAAGTAGAGGATTCTATTTATTCATCTGATTATTTCAACAAGAAATATGAATACAAAGCTTCAATTTATGCTATTTCTAATCAAAGCATGCTGACATACCGTGATGTGTTGATGGCGATT
>JAPMOQ010015289.1:51557-74211 GCA_026543055.1 Argiope trifasciata | reverse complement strand
GTTAATTATATCATATAAAAAATGGATTTCCCTTCCCAGCAATTATATACTGAAACACTCTATGCTTCAGTATTATATATAACTTTGAAAAAATAACAAAAACTATCTAGCAGTCTTATCATGAAACTATAAATAAGTTCCTAAACTAATATAAGAACATGAAAAGAAACTTCCGCTTTGTGAAAGAAAAAAACCTTTTCAAAATATCTTCAATATACTTGAGTATAAAACTAAAACAAGCGTAACAGAACTCCCTTTGAATCAACATTTTGAAAGAAAAAAAAATTATGTTAATATTTATTATATCATTTTCCCTTACAAATTCCTTAAACAACTAAGAACTTTCGACATTGTTACTTTACTTCTAGCAAAATGACAAAAGTTTCATAAAAAATACGAAATTTTACTATCTATAAGTATAATTTTCCAATGTACTTTAGACAATAAACGTCATTCAGCTATCCTACATATTTATATTCCACCCACATGCAAATTCTACACTAATATAAATGAACGTATAAATATTTACATTAATTCAATTTAACAATATTATGCTATTACATTTGTCTAAGTTTTAATTTTATACATTTAATAGTTATTGGTAACTATTCAGCGTTATAGTTTAACATTCTGGAAAAAAATACCTAATATAGAATGGATCTATACAATTTCCCACTATTTATTAGTGAATGGGAAAGGGTCTGGATATTTTCTTGATGTTTAGATAAATATGTTACTTTGGAAACGTTTATCAAAGTTCATAGGAGATTAATTCTTAATTGTGAAGTGTTAAATTTATATTAGTGGTAAGTTAACAACATTGGAATTTAGGAAAAATTCATTAAATATTCCAAAAGACTTAGATTTGTCCATTAAAAATGTAGTAAATGATAAATTCAGTTGTATAAATTGAATTTATATTTATATTTCATAATTCAGCTTCCAGTTTCAAGGAAAAGTCTAAAGATAATGAAATAAACTGATGTGATGGATATCGATAAAGGACTATTCATCAAAATTAAGAAGAAATTAATATCTTTATTGAAATTTCAAACTAAAAATTGTGACATAATCTCAAAATTCTAAAATTATTTTTGGTTAATATTAAATTAATTCAACAGCTTGGATTATATCAAAAAAATTTCATTTATTTTAAGATTAATTATGTAGAAAGAATTTATTTATTTGAAAATTTTCAATTATTTTCAATGAGCAATATTACTATTTTTCAAATCTTATTCAAATGTATAAATTTTGTAGGAGATGGAATAGAACCAAACTTTGGAGTTTTGGGACAATTTTTTAAGTATTTCTAAAGATTTAGATTATTGAAATGAATTACGAGTTTAACACATAGTGACACTAAAGAAATGAATTCAATGAAAGAAATATATTATGAATCACGTAATTTCAAGTAAAATACAACATGCAATTATATATTTGTGTAGATAAAATACTTGTAGAAATCTATACTTTAATTGGAATTCCTATCATTTAATTTCTTAGAGGCCCAAATATATGACAAAACTACGAATTAAAAAAAAAAAAGTTTTTTTTTTTAATACTTCCTGATAATATACTTGTGGTATCATAAAATTTTGAAAATTAATAAACACTTTTATTTATCTTAATAAATGAAATATGTTAAAAAAAGAAAAATTAATGTTTTTATTCTCAAATGTTAAATAATATTTTTGTCATATAACTTTAGATTCAAAAATTCTAAATACTTTTTCGGCTTACATCAAAGCATTTAAATTATTCTGATATACTAATCAAATGTTACGAATATTACTTGCTAGAAAAAAATTCACAACGTCTTTCCTTTATTTATTTTTTCATCTAAAATAAAGTATAAAATACTTTAATTTTTTTATCTTCATATCATGAAGAAAGAAAGTTTTTAATCAAACATTAGATGATTATCCACAAATTATGATAGATTATTGCAAGTATATGATAAAGTATTATAAAATTACATGCTAAGATGTTATAAGAGTATGATAAAGTATTATTATCAAATTACTTAATCTTATGATAAAAGCAAACCAAATTACAAATGAAAAGTAATTTTAAGCTACAGCGTTAGTACTTGAATAAAATAATAAAGATTTCGTAAAAGTCATGAGAAATTTATGTGAAATCCATTTTTCTTTCTTAAAAATGAGCTGCAACTCTTGTATCAAAATACATACTACTGAATATCTTAAAATAATTAGAAATTTAAAAAACTACTGAAGAAGTATCAGATGTTTATGACTACAACAACCAACCAAATGAAAAATAAATATTGATTTCTATCATTTCTCAAATCAAATATTCCTTTTTTGTGGTATTTATTTATTCTTATATGTGACTTCTCATCATATCTAAATATCTGGAAAATAATTCCTTTGAAAAATAAGTTATTTAACTCTTCTAAAAATTAGGTTGGTGTTTTTTAATTCATCTAATTAGGCTTAATGTGCTCGATTTTAGAACGAATGAAAACAATTGTGATTTAAAAAAACTCTTGTATTATAAAAAAAGACAATGGCGTTTTCCTTGATAAAGTTTCTAGGAAGCATGATGGGATCAATGGAAACGAAAAAAAGGCCATCTAATGTGAAGAGACGCTTAAACATATGTTGGTTGCTTCAAATGGAACTGCTTCAGTTAATGTTTTCAAGGCTGCGGTTAAATGTTTCTATATTAATTTGAATAGAAACATTAAAAAAATTTTAAAAAGTTACATCCATATTAAATAAAGATCTTTTAAGGAAATTGAAATTTTAAATTAGGTGTGTGAAAATTTTGAAGTTATACAAATTCATAATTTTATCGAGATGATTAATATTTATTAGCGATTTATGAAAAATATAAATAGAAAAAAACAACAGTTTCCTTTTGTTTTCAAAAAATAATCGTGAAATTATTTCAGACGAAATAATTATTTAAATTTACATTTTAAAAAGCCATTTATTTCGAAGTTAAAAAGAAAGATAAATAAATAATTTTTGAAAAATAAATAAAAAAATAAAATGTTCACGATATTCAAACCAATAAGACAAAATATGAATCAAAAATAAATTTCTTCGACCTTGACCTGTTTGTTAAATAATAGGATTTAAAAAGAAATATATATACCTAGTATATATGTTGTACAAAATTCCAAATATTAAATAATATTAGTAATACTAAGCAATATTTATAACACTAAATAATATTCATAGCATTATATAAATATTATATGCATTATGTTATTACAATATTCACATACAATTATTCACCCAAGATACAAAAGAATTCAAAGTAACATGCAAATTTTACATAGACAAATGCTATTTTCTTAACAGAAACGCCTTCTGTTAAATGAAGAAACTAAATAAATAAGGAATCACTCTATTAATTTGAAAATGATTAGCGGGAATTAAAGTTATATTAAAAGGACTGTTTTAAAGTTATATTAAAAGTACTATATTTAATTTCAGTTAAAAGGATTATATTATTAATGTCAAAAGCACTTATATTTTAAAGAAGAATTTTTCTTCCTACATTCGAAGTGCAGTCATCCTTTTTAAGAAAAACGCTTGCAGCAAAAGAAAGAACAACTCTTGAAACCTCTAAGAAATTTCTTTTTTTAAAAAAATCCCTTTCCATTCCTAAACTCCAAATATTCTTTTTTGTTCAATAAAACACTTTTGGAGAATGCAAACACCATTTCTTGCTGTTGCAACGTTCTGAAATCTTTTCTTCGTCTTTAAGTTGTTTTAAATATCATTTGCAGGAAGTTTTATTTTGTTTACGTGAACGCTGCTTGCCTGTTGCTACAATATGCTGTTGAAACAGCAGTGAGAAAAATATATTACTTAAAATTCAATAAATACTGTTTTCTAAGTCCAAAAGTCGAATATTCCAGAATATTTTCTTTCCTATCATAGAGTGAATCTTGAAAATTCACATAAAGAAAAATTGTATTTAACTTATGCATTGAGAACAGAAATAATAATTACATGGAGACTTATTTCTGTTGCTTGCGCATTACTTTTTAGGAATAGCAGATAATTATGAGCATATTGTAACAAATATTTTGCAGTCAGTGTTAAATAATCTTAATGAGATATTTCAGCAATTTTTGCTGCATTGAGTAATATTAAATACGTTCTAATAAGATTTATTTGAATCATTTTCGAGCTTGGTCAATGTGATGCTGTTGTAAGTTATTTCAAAATTTGGGAGTTATAGATGTTTCTTCAATGGGATCAATTCAAAATTATTGACAAATTATTTTTAAAAATAAAATTGCAAATGACGTACATGATATCAAAAGGTCGAAACAGCATCACATCACTTGATGTCATGAAGTCATTAAATGTTTTTATACCTGGAAATACGTAGACATGAAAGCTATTTCAAAATTGCATATCGTTTTTTGTGATTATCTATTGGGATGCTGAATAAGTTATCGCCGTTTTAAAAAAATGCTTAAAAATGTTAAAAAATAATGCTTTGTTTTTTAGAAAAATCTTTTAAAAACATGTTACTGAAAGTATTGTCCACCACTAGTCACTACTTTTCTCCATCTTTCTGACAGCATTTAAATTCCATTTTGGAAAAACGATAAGTCTTTTGAGGTTTTTCAAGTGAAAGTCGGGAGGGCCAATGTCTGGTGAATACAGTGGATGGCGTCGGACTTCCCACTTAATCGTTTCCAAGTAGGTTTTTTTCCGGTTTTGCATCATGGGGCAGTTGATGGTCAATTGATGGAAATGGCATCCCTCCAATTGTAGTCTGAAAAAATCCCTAGTAATAGTGCCATTTGGTTTTTGCAGCTCATAATAATCTATACCAAGTTGATCCCATCAAATGCAGAGCAGAAGCTTAGAACCATGGATATTCGAATTTACTGAAACTGTTGATGCATTCCCGAGGTTCTACGCTTATGATTATCGTAAGGGATGCATTTGTCATCAGTTATAACAGGATGTAAAACTCCTTACCTTTTCTACCGTTGAAGCAGTTGTTCACTCTTTAAAAGATACCATTCGACGTCTCTCGGCTTCAACTCTTACGGCAACAAAGGGCCTTGCTTTTTAATCATTTCTAATGCTTTCAAATGTTTGGAAACTGTTGTGTGATCAACTTCTAATGATTCTTCCTTTAACATGAGTCTTCATGAAGGAATGATTCCAATTGTTCGTCTTCAAACTTTGTCGGTGTGGCAGAGCATTCTTTATCTTCAAGATAAAAATCATTATTTTTAAAGAGTCTAAACCAAAAATCATTATTTTTAAAGAGTCTAAACCAATCTCTACAAATTTTTTTCATAGAGCATGGTCACCGTAAGTCTGAACAAGAATTCTGAGACCTATAACTGGAGATTGTTTTCGAATAAAATAATGCAGTAAAATTATCCGTAAATACTCTTTTTTTTTTTGGCACGAAATGTGATATATCTAACGCGAGGAAAAATATTGTTGTCTGCACTTTCTGCAAATCTGCATAAGGCTGTAAACAGATTATAAAAATCAGATATTAAAAACAAGTTTATTAAGAATACTATAAATGTTGGACTTTATATCTTACGCCATAATATGTGTAATTCTAATAATAATATCTTTAAATTTTATTGTTTGTTAATTAAGTTAGTTTTCTTGACATATAAAATTACTCTCAATTTTTCATAAATTGATAGTAATTTTAATTCATTTGTGAATTATGCTCTGCTCAGGTGGAAATCAAAGAGATTATTAATTTAATTAACAATTCTTTAGTTTTCTAACTAAAATATTGGCTGTCTATGCCTTTTCAATTCTCCCATATTTAATTTCGCCCACCTGCAGACACATAATAAGATGAATAATTAAACTATTCTTTTATTAAAATTAATTATCAATTTTAAACTATTATATTTATTCATTTGTGCAATAAATATGTAATGCGATTATTGCCACAGCTTAACGATCAACAATTTATAACGCATGTTAACACTTTCTTTATAATTTCCAACATAATCCCCTAAACTATTCTAAATAAATTTTGTTAATCAGCTTTGTTAAACAAAATGAAATGATCATATTGTTTCATTTTCTAATCTCCGTTATTATGTTCATTTTTAATGCTCTAATATTTTAACCTTTGAAATAAAAGACTTTGCGTTGAAAATATAATTACATCTCTTAATAATTATAAATAATTTTAAAGATTATTATAATTATTTGTAGACGTTTATTTTTAAAATAAAACTTGTTAAAAGCAATTTTTCATGAATTGATTTCTGAAAAATATTGTGAAATAATGAAATAAAAGTTGTTAAAGTTTTATTATCTAGAATTCGAGTTTATTAGATTATTTACAGCTTATCACAAATTAAATCCTTTAAATCAAAAATATTTGAGTGGTATTTCTCATCCACCAAGTTAGTTAGACTTATGAATGATTTATTGAAATTTTGACAATATAGAAATGGTACATAGGGCATTCAATTAAAATATGCTTAATACTTAGATCAACTTGACATATCTGGCACATTTGCGCCTTTTCGCCAAAGATCAAATGTTTGTGAGTACAGTGCGTATGTCTTATACGGAGGCGTGTTAACTTGACATCATATTTTGGATCTGCTTCAATATGTTATATTGCTATACTTCAAGGTAAATGAAAAAAGACTGAAATAATATATTCGCAGATTTATTTTTAATTAAACGAATTAACGAATTTGTTAAGTAATAAACACAATTTGGGGCTCTTTAAACACAATAACATAAAATTCAAGCAGCTTCAATTAATGATAATTCGGAAGAAGCAAAGTCTTATTGTCTTATATTAATTATAATTGAATCATAGAAAATGAGAGTGTTTTAGAACATTTAAATAAAAAAATTAGTTCTTGAGAAATGTTTTATTGAATATGCGATTTTTTCAAGGATGCATTTGGAGCCAGACTTTCGTTAAAAGAAATAATTTTTTTAAAGGACATTAGTCAAAATCCTTATTAAGTCATAATTAAATTTTACTTCTAGAAGCATCGCAAATTTAACAACAGTTGAGAAGAAAGAGAACTTATTCCTCAACACTAACTTCAAAATAAATTATAATTCTTTAATCATCAAATTAAAAGAGAAGAACTAGAAAGAAGTTCTTTTTCTTGCGAGATGCAATAGCTTCTGGAGCTTAATTTTCAATTTAAAGGAAGAAATTTCCCAGGAAAAAGGTATTATCCATTACCTTTATTTTGTTCGATTTTTTTTCCTCACCGAACGCCATTTTCTGGATGTCTTTTCTTTTCGTTTTGAAATTGTTTTAACAATAATCTGCAAGAAGATTGATCGAAGTGTTGAAGGATTAGAGGTAAATGGTTTAATTTCAGATTCAATTATCGCCATTTTCTTCTCCATCCTCGAAGAATGGCATGAGAATCTCCTTTTAATTTAGCTCAATGCGATAACAATTCGAAAGTTTGGCACGATCTCAAATATTAAAAGAAAGTTCTTTTCAAATTACTTTTAGAGAGCTCAATATATGTTAGCTTTCTTGTCTAGCAGGCGTAACAAACTTTTGCAAAGCTTCGGATTTGGTATCAGTTGTATAGCTTGTTCACTCGAAATTAAAATGGATTATGGCATACTTGGGAATCAAAAGCAGAATTTGTGGATCTGTATTTTTGTCATTGATATAAAAAATATTTTTTGAAAATTTCATTACAATGAAATTAAATTTATTAGTGACACAAATGCACATCTTTAAAACGTTTAAAAAAGAAAATTTATTTTTTTAATATTAAAAAAAATCGATAGACTAATATCAATGATCGTTTTATTTAATATAAAAAGGTTTTTAAGGATTTAATTACTGTTGTTTTAATCAATTTAAATTCACTTAATTCATAGAAAACTGTAGTTACTTTGACATTTCTATTTTCTATTTTTTACATTAACCATGCTGCTGTGTTAATGTGTATTTGACAAAACATTTTTTTTTTTAATAATTTATGAGACTACACTGCATTAACTTAAATCAGCTCATTGTGATAATAATTCAGAAACTCGCTATGATTTGGAATATTAAAAAAATATACATGGTAATAATAATTATAGTTTCATTTTGAAATGGTCGTATATTAAAATCTACAGGACAAAATATTATCAGTATTGACAATGCTACAAAGAAGATCGTGGAAATATCTTTTCTGTAAAAAAGGGGAGAAAGTTAAATGGCATTGTATCAATATTGTTAAGCAATATACGGTATGAAGATACAGGTTCAAAATATATTTAATCGATTTCGAAACATGTTTCTAAACATGTTCAGTGTGGATAATCTCAAAAAGCCCTGTTTATATTGATAATTCGAACCATTTGGCAGAACTGAAACGAGCGATTCACCGGCATGAGCATAGCATTCCCCTCGATATGCGAAGAGCTACTGTTGATAAATGCATTAATGCTACTTAACCTGCTTTCAGAAAATTGTAGAAAACATATTGAACAGGCTTTGTAACTCATTTTAGAAACAATTGAACTTATTTTAAACCAGCATTTCCATGTCCTATTTCATTTGATAATTGTACATGTTGCACCGTTTCTCCCTGGTGGTGAATTTGTGAACTTTTTTTTTTCTTTTTGGCAGAAAAGAAAGTATCATGCTCTTTAAACCATTGCCAAGTTTGAAAACATTTGTTACAGTAATTAGTAGTTCAAATTTGAACTATAATTATAACCACCCTTTATATCTGGTTAAATAAATATTAATAATACAGACGAGAGATTTATCACCAACTTCCAGCATGAATTAAAAATTTAGTAATAAACATAACATGGGTCCATAAATAAACGACATTTATAAGTTACAATGTGCACGATAATAATTATTATTAAAATATGACTCTGAACTTCATGTTTCATGTTCTTACTTACTTTGTTCAATACTTTCAAACAAAAGAAGGAATTAAAATTTAATACGTACTTCATTTTCTTAAAATTTAATTTGAATTCTTTTTAAAATTTAAATGCATAGATTTAAATACCTATTTTAATATTTTTACCTTATATCAAAGATTTAGAAACGTTAGAGTGTTAGATAACAAATAGTTCCCTTTTTCTTTGATAATAACAATCCCTGTTAGCCAGGTATTTTTTTAAGTTTTGGATAAAAATTAGTAATTTAATGTCACTTGCTCTGTCCTATCACAAACAGGGAAATAAGTAGAAATTAGTGAAGTAAAGTGAAAAATAATGAGGTAGTGTAATGAGGTAGTAATGAGAAATTAGTGAAAAATAAGAAGGTAGTGTCTTGCGTAAAATGATAATAATAATAATAAGCATCAGATTTAAAAAGGAAAGACAATTATTTTTGAAGACAAAAAAACACGTTTATTTTTCTATTTGATTATATGTTAATGAATGTTTGATTATATGTTGATAATATGTTAATCCAATGAATCAAATTATGAAAGTGATCAGGTATTTATCTTCATTTTGTAATGTATTCATATGTAAAAAGAAGCTAGAATTAATTTTTATCCTATGTAACGCAATCAAGCCAAAGTATGGTTTGTAAGAGAAAAATTAGGTGAGTTTTCCTCAATGAAAAATAAATATGAAATAGAAATAAATCGCATCGGGTATATCTGAAATCAAATTTACTTCACTTATTTACAGTCTTAATTCTTCCAGTTGTAAAAAGTTTCAAAATACTTTCCAGTTTGAGAACGCAATAATATTCTTCATAAAATTTTATTTTAATTCTTTCTTTCAAATTGAATTATAAATTAAATGAAATATAACAGTTTTAAATCATTAATTTCAGCAAATATAAAAGGACATTTAAAACTTAATTTACACGATACAATTTATTAAAGCAAATTTATAAATGATTCATTACAAAAACCTAATTATGTATTTTGCAATTTACTTTGATATTACTGAGTATTTGATTATAAATATTTATCTTTCAAAACTATTATATTTCCTCTATTATAACAGTTTTACTACTCTCATTTTTTGAAAAATTTCTTTATATATAAATATGAGTCTGAACCAATGCAATGCATAGGGTACATGTATATTAGTCATTGATGGTTAATCAAACAACCTTTTATAAATGAAAGATTCGATGTTTTGCTCATTTTTTTAATAAATAGTGCAAAATCAGGAGAATAAAAGAAACAAAAACATGAAAGGAAATATTTCTTTTTCGTATTATTCTAACGCTCTGAATAAATTGCATTAATTGATCTTGATAGGCAGATATTTTAACTCATAATTTCTAACATTTTTAAAGATTATCCAAATCTACTTCAGTTGATATAATAAAGTTTGAGATACAATTTTCCAAAATGAAATTAATAAATTCTTTTTCTAATGATATGAATTTATAATAACTTATATTAATTATATAAAAATCTCAAATCTCCTCGGATTTCCCGAAAATTTAAAAATATATATATATTGTTTCTGTATTATAAAACTATACTTTTTTACCTTCCTGTTTTAAAATAAATAGCTGTAATAATTACTATGATTTTTTTAAAAGGATCTGATCAAAATATCTCACATTCATCATATAAAATTTCGTGTATTTCTTTTCTCATGCTCATTTTTTTCTTATATTTCGGATGCGATATTTTTGGTTTGAAAATGAATTTAAAACCTTTAGCTCATTTTGTACATTAATTGCAAAGATACACATTTTCGAATATAACATTCGCAAAGCAAAACCCAAATATTTTGACTTCAATTCATACCTTGAAATTAGAATGAATAATAAATGCAGTACAAAAAGCTTGTTTGATGCAATCATGAAATATGAGCATGTTCCCCGTCAAAATATATTCTATCTATTTTAAACGAACTTCACGTTTAAAATTCAATGCTTTATAAGGTTTGTTAAATTTGTGTATTTGTTTTAATCCAACCATCTTTGACAGCCTGGTGCTTTATCAGAAATTTTAGTTTTATTTCAGACTTAATATAAATAAAATATTATATAAAAAATTTATTCATTTATTTTCATAAAGTATGTATGAAATTAAAAAATTATCTGTTGGAAGCTACATTTTTTGTATTTTAAATAAGTATTCAAATCAATAATGCTTATGAACCAGGAAACAAATTAATAGTTGAAGCTAAATATTAAATAAATATCTGAAGTTTTTTTTAAAATTAAATGCATTTTAGTATTTATAAATAGCTTGTTATTATTGAAATTAAGCTTGTGTCTAACTGATTGACCAAACAAATAAACAAAAAGAACAAATAAGCAAAAACAAATACCAAACAATAAAAAAGTTTGGTTTAAAAATTTATATATTAGCTAAGAGCTCGTACACAAACATTTTATTACAATTACTCATGAATTACACCTAGTCTTCGCCAGAATATACCGCACATCAGTCCTCCTGTTCAGGACTCCTCAGTTCAAGGCCTCTCTACTCAGGTCTACTCCTTTTTAGTTTGATTCAACTGTGTTGCTTCTCGCTTGATTAACCACCGCTTTCAGAGAATGGTTGACGGGGCACCCAGCCCCGGCAGGGGCTTATCCCCGATCTGACAAATAAAGAGGACATTACTTCCAATAAATTACCCTGATGTTCTTGTAAGGTGGAGAGAGATGTTTACACGTTGAGAGCCAAAGCTTGAGTGAGGATCTGAAGCAGCTGAGCGAAGTATCTGGTTTTGATTAACCACCGCTTCAGATGGCTGGCCCTTACATAGTGGCGGAAGGCGGTGCTAAACCTTCTTGACCAATCAGAGTCATTCTAGATGTATCTCGGGTCCTAATGGGTGGATTTGGAAAATTCTCGATGTTTCGGTTACTTTTCACATTGTTTCCAAAGTCGCTAAGTTTGTCGCCCAGCCCTCGGACCTCTGACGTCACACCCATTCACTATTCAATACAGATTACAGTCATTCTGTCTTCCTTATGATGACAGTAATCGTGCGGGAAAGCAAAACCACAGGTTCGTAACAATTTATATATATATATAGTATATATATATACATATCACTTGTAATATGAACTGTCTTTGATTTCAATAAAGTCTCTAATAGAAACCTTGATGTCGATAATTTCCAATAATAATAATCCAATAATGCGATAATAAAATCAGTTGCATAAAATTTAACAAAAATTTAGATCAAATAATTTGTCAACATTTAATTAAACATTATTCGTTAAATTAATTTAGTTTTCATCACGAATACAAGAAGTTTTACAAAATAATACCAAGATCTTATTTACAATAAACTCACAAGAATATGAAACATTGTGTAGATGCAAAATATCATATGCAATATTTTGCATCATATGCAAAAGTACTTGGATAAGGTACTACTTTACTTCTGTATTAAAGTTGGGCGAAATCTTAAAAACTTTATGAAAAGATTTTTGTAAGTGAGGAAATATTTCACAACTTTAAAAGTTCTTCATTCAAAAATGCTCAAAACTATTTAAATCTTAGAAATCAGTATGTTCAAATTTCCCAAATCTCACTATCTAAAAAATATTTTAGAATTTTCCTCAGAAAAGCTAGACACCCACTGTTTTCCTTTCAGAGAGGATGAATTACGCACCGGATATTTTGCACATTCAGGAAATCTTCATTATGCAAGTCTGGGAATTAAAAAGATTTTTTTTCTGTCATTTATTCTAAGATATAATACTTAGAACTTATCGTGCTCATATAATTGAGTGAGTTTAGCAATAAATTCTTTTTCCCCAAGAGCTTTAACGAAACAAAGAAATCAAATCTTAGATCAGAAGATTTCTACCGTCAGTTTCTACGGGCACGTTAAACATCAATATTTCACCATGTTCGTTAGATGTGCCAGATAAGGAAATTGCAGATCAACATTCATCTTTACTATTATGCCAATTCCCTTGATTGTTCTTCCGTTTATGAGCCTCTTGCTCCCAATTTCATTTGTTGAGGAAGTATTTGAAGATGATTGAGCTTTTCCAATCAACTATAAAATTGTAGAATTGCCACTGCAAAGACTCTAAGAAACCTTTCAAAATGAGCTGCTTTCTAGTTCACGCAGCAAGAATCCTAACTTCCTCATCACTGTTCAATAATATTTGCCTTATTAGTGTCCTTTCATAACTTTTACTGTTAATGGTAAAACGAAAGATGTTATAACTTTAAAATGCTATTTTATGTATGATTTTATAATTAATTATGGTAGAAGAAGTAGAACGTAATGTAATATCACAGTAATTTTGTTACCTATAGCTTCCCAATTTTGTCTTACTGCATTATTGTAACTAAAATATTCATAAAATAAGCGTAAAAAACACTATTTAAAAAAATGCATTCAGGATTTAGAAAAATCATGAAACTTTATAACACCATTTTAATAAATTTTTTGGTGCAACTTCTTTATGATTTATTAATAGCCTGAAATGTAATTAATTATTTAAATCTAAAATTGTTTTTGAAATACAATTGTATGCTGATTTAAGTAGAATCAGATGTTTATTACTTACGTTTGAGTAAATGATTTTTTTAAACATTTGGGTTGATTATCAAAACCACAAGCTTCAACAAGTTGAAACCGATTCTAAACAATGGATAATATTTGCAAAACATCAATTTTTAAATTTCTTTTTTAGGCCATGGAACCATTCAATTAGTATTAATATGAACTTTAAGAAGCCAAACATGATTTGCTTCTTAAACAAGTAACAAATTTGATTCACTGTGTGGCAATATTATTTAAAATGTCAAAAACATTTATCATCACAGCCTTTTTCAAAGTGCATCCGGACCAAATTTAGTAGCAATTAATTTAAACAATTATTCCCATAAAGATCCAAAGGGGAGACATATTAACACTGTCTTTCATTACATGTTGATATAGCAAAATATCGTTTTATATAATAATCAGCTCATTTAATACCAGCTCTCTTTTTAATTTTAGAAGAAGAAAGGCAGATACAAAAAATTCTTAATGGAAGTAAACAAAAAAAAACATATTTTAATTTAGGAAAAACATAATAAACACTGGAGATAATAGCTTAATAATATTGATTCATAAATGCATTACCTTTTACTTATTTTCAACCTTCCTTTTTTATATCTGAAATGCCACTCATCGATTTTAAGTCGATTTATTTTCAAGATATAAAAATTTCTGGTATTTGCACATTTCTCATCTCTCGTAAAAGATACAAACCAGTCAAATGTTGTATATTTGAATAACAAAAATTAAACTTTTCTGTACATCTAAAGAAAGGATAAAAAAACACAATTAACAGAGATTTTTCTTGCAGAAAATAATATTCTGATGAAATTCTGATTTGAAGATTTTTCATCCTGCTTCTATTTAAGATTTAAAGAAAGTTTTTATGTACAGCAGTGATAAACCGATATAAGTTAAACCTATCGTTTCCAGTTAAAAAAAACGACTTTTACCATTCTATTAGATCAGAGGTGTCCAAACTACGGCCCGCCAAGTGATTTTATCCGGCCCGCGGAGGGTTTTAAAACATAATGATGTTTTCGCCCAAACCTTTTCATTTTCATAAAGGTATATCGAAAAACTACGTGGCCAACAAAACGGAGTTGTTGTACTTGACCAAACACAAATGTCTATCGCGCTGTTAAGTTATAAGACTAAATAAAAAATATATATATTTCGGTAACTCATACATAAAAGAAATTATATACGCATGTGAATTTTGATGATAAGCAGAGTCTTATTGTTTTGTTGTAAATAAAGCATCAGCAATTTTGAGTAGTTTGCTTAAAGAAGCACTTAAGTATAAATAAACAAATATCGTTTTGATTTCGATAACGTTTTCATGGAATTATTGCACGCGCACAGTAGCGTACCTAGAACTTTTGCCGCCCGGGGCGGTCCCATTGCTGCTGCGTATAGCCAGGCGCTCGTCGCCCGTCGGTGCAGCGCGAGAAGTACAGAAACTTTTTCTCGAATGAAGTATCTCAAATCAAAATATAGAGCAAATTTATCTGATGATCATTTGCAGTCATTGCTTATGATTGGTGTAACAAATTTTGATCCCAACTATAAAAACATTCTTCAACAACAACAAAAAAAAAAAAAAACAGTTTCATCATTCGCATTAGAAGTTGCCTGAAAATATTTCAATTTATATAAAATAATTATATAATTATACTTTGTTTGTTTAGTATTTTGTATTTTCAAGTTACAATAAAATAGTATTAATTAATAGTATTTAATGTTACTTTACTCATAATGATATTTTTCAATTTGTATATACATGTGGCCCGTATAACATGGATTTAATTTCGATCCGGCCCGTGCCGCGAAAAGTTTGGACACCTCTGTATTAGATGAAAGGAAGGACTGCACTTAGGATCTTGTGTCGCTGAAATAAAGTCATTGATTATTTTGTCGCTGTATTCTTGGCCGGATTTATTCAAAACTTTTAGTATATCATGCTCTTAAGCTATAAAGTACTCATCGGACATACAAATTGAGAGTTCTTTGATTTCCCTCACGTTAAAGGAGCCTTTTTTCAGCTAGCTTAATTTAACAGTCTTATAGAATAGTCGATTTATTTTTATACATAAATGTTGAAGTTGGATTTCTACTTCATTCCAAGGTAACCCGAGGGAGCTTTGATTTACAGAAGTTGGTATATTTCCCATTTATAATAAACATTTTGTACAAGAATTTACCAGTGGAAATAAGAAGAAAATGGAGAAGAAAATAATTACTCAATAAACGTAATAGAAAATGGAATTATTTCCAAATGTTTGTTTCAATGAAAGTCTTATTCTGCCCTAAACGGAAAAAGTTTATAAAAAATTCGAATGGCAGTTGAGAATAAAATAGATAGTAAATAAATGTATAATAATGAACTAATGATTATCTTACAGACTAAGAAATAAATGTGTAAACGGGAAATCAAATAATTTTTTTTAAATAAAATCAATCTATACAATTCAATATTTAAAATGTTTATTATCTTTTTCTTATCAATTTAGTAACATCGAATAAAGTTTAGTCTTTTCTTTATTTCTTTTAAGATTTTTAAAATTATTTTCAAATAAAATTTCAATACAACTTCTAAATAGACTGAAGTTTTTGTATAAAGTTTCCATGTAAAAGATAACCAGAATAACTATTGCAATGTAACATTTAAAAAATACTTGTCATTCATTTTGAAATAAATTATTTAGTGAATGCTATTTTTTATAAGAAAAACAGTTTATTTAGAAAAATATACTATCGATTTCTAAGGATATCGTGTTATCATAGAAAATTAGCTCGAATGTGTAGTAATTATTTTTAAATTATAAGAATAAAGTAGGTTTCTGTAAAAATGGTTATTATTTTCAGACAATAATATATCACGCGTTAACATTTGTAACAATGATTTTTTTCAATATGATTTTAAGCTAAGTTACTGGACGAATTTTTTTTGATTTTCTTTCTTTCATAAACTTGCAATATATTTCCTCTATTGCTGGGATTATTTTGTACGAAATATCAAATCAGAAAAAGTTTGACTTATTAACTACTCCTTAACTTTCTACCTAAAATATAGTCCATCTTAAATTTTTTTCGCTAAATTGCATTTTTAAATTCACCTCCGAATATTTAAAATGAAATGATTTATTAAATTCTTCATTTATTATTTTTAATTACTATCAGTAAGCATATATATTTAATTAGGTAAGCAATAAATATGAATATGCAATTATCGCCACAGTTTTGTGTTCTTCAACTAACGATATTCATTATGCGTTTTAACAATCTCTTTCACGATTTTCAAATGAAATATCTCACATTAATAAAAAAACTGTTAAGAAGTTTGTAAATGTAAGTAGAAATGATTATATTGTCTTATGTTCGTATTAAAATTACTATGCATGTTATTTTCAGATATTTGAAATATTTTACATCAAGGAGCAAAATTATTACCATCACTTAATTAAAAATCATTCTAAAAGTATTTTTTTTTTTTGTATTTGAAAATGTTTTTATTAAAATGATTCGAAATTTGATGTGATATTATTAATATTTTAACATTTTATTCCTCGAAAATACTCCGCAATAATAATTATAAAAATAAATATTGGGTTCTATCAGACTAAGTCGATTCAGCAAATTTAAGTCCCTAAAAATGTATCCAACTTTTTAAAAAATAAACTCTATAAACAAATAACAAGTAAATTAACAGCGAAAGGTTTTGAAATTAATTCAATAGTGTATGTAGAAGCAATATTGTATTGTATACTGATTTGCATGTATACCATCAATGAAAACAAACACGATTCAATAAATGTCCTTTTTCAAAACAAATGCAACAAAAAAGTTGAATATCAATAAAAAATTCTTTAGAATGTACCATAATATTTATAGAAATTTAATCAGAAATATTAGAAGGAAAAGAGTCTTGCATCTAAACAAACAACTGACTGATAAATGATTCAATGATTCAAATTCAGATTTATTGATATTCCAGAAAGAGTTTCAAAGGTAAAATTGTTTCTGAGAGAACTGGTGTTTTGGATTGTTAAACATAAAATGAGATGTGAAATAAAAATCTAACCTATTTTTGCAAATATTCATTTAATCATCGAATGCTATCTAAAATTAGTACTAAATATTGATATTAGTTACGCAATTTATTAGACTGCATAGTAAAACAACTGAAAGTTATTATTATTAATAGTTATGAAGTTATTCTAGATGTCCCTCTTCTTAAGAATATGCTTACAATGGTATTGTCATCATATACTTTATATACTTTATACAGAAAAAAAACCTATAAATTGTAGTAATTAAAGTTCTATCATTATTGTTTCCATTTGTATACTATTATCTAAAATTTAATGCTACAATTCTAAAATGATGGAGGTGACTATCGACCTGAATATGCGACTCAATATTATTCTGCTAAACTTGAAAGCAAATGAAAGAAAACTAAAAAGAACATCATTAAACTAAAGAAAAAAAGACGACAGTTTTTTTACCAAAGTTGTTAAAGGGAAAATAAAACATTTTGTAATTCCCTAGTTAAGAAATGGTAAATATAATTTAATCCATCTGAAACTGTCTCAATTAATGATGATTATAAATACATATAAATAAAAAAGCTAATCCATCAACATTATTTTCAATCGAAGAGGCAAAAATTATTAGTTTAATATAATTTAATTCATAAAAAATAGCATTTGAAAAAAAACTTTATCGCAGATGAAATGTTTTTTAAAATGTGTTTGGAGTCAAATTTTGATTTAAATTTTTTAAAGCTATTATTTGAATTCTTTATTAACTCTTAATTAAATTTTCTCTTTGTCTGAAGTTTAGTCAATTTAGTGATAATAATAAAGAACAATCTCTTTCTTCATCTATACGGATATGAAAATATAATTCTTTAATCGTAAATTTGATTTGATGAGTAGAGCTGGAAATAAGTTCTATTTCTTACGATACGCAATAGCGTTAGGAGCTCAGTTTTCTATTAAAAGAAAATATTTTTTCTTCCATTTTTTACCCCTCTTAATACTTTTTTCAGACTTTTTTTCTTTTACATATATGTATTGCTCTTGCAGTTGCCACTCTCAGACTTCATTCCATTACGACTAGAAGTTGTTTTAAACATAAACTACAAGAGGATTGATCGAAGCGTTGAAGGATTAGAGATAAACGATTTAATTTAAGATTCAATTATCACTATTTCCTGAGCCATTCTGGAAGAACTCTACTCCTTAATCGCATTACAATAGACTTTAAAGTAAATCAAGAAAAAAAAATCTCAATAGAAACACTTCTGAAGCATTAAAAAATAATTTAATAGATCCAGTTTGATATGGACGAAAAACACACTTTAAAACTCTTTAAACATAATTTAATAATGTTTAACAGATTTTACTTCATCTAAAACAATTTCAATTAATAATAACATGAAGAAAGAAAAACTAAACTGAATTAAAATTGCAAAAATTACAATTTTTAAATCATTTAATTTAAACGAAGTGGCATTTGAAAGAAGTTTAATTGCAAATGATTTTTTAAAGTACATCTGGAACTAAAGTTTGATTAAAAGAAATCAATTTATTTTTAAAAATAAATTTTCGAATTATTTTTTAAAGCCTTAATTATTTTTTTTATATCTGAAGCATTACGAATTTAATGAAATATACGAAAAAAGAGGGACTCATTGTTCAATTTTGAAAAGTTGAATCACAAATTATAGATTTTTAATCTTAAGATTAAAAGAATAGAGCTAAAAATTTCTTAAAGATGTCCCAAATAAATGAAAGATTCGAATTCTTCACCATTCATGCAGTAATATTTATTCAACCCTACTAAAAATACCATTTCACAGCTGATAGCTTAGGGTTAGTAAAATTTGAGCCTTATACTATGGATTAGCGTGTTGATTCAAGATCTGAATTAGATTTTA
This sequence comes from Argiope trifasciata, assembly GCA_026543055.1. Classification (NCBI taxonomy): domain Eukaryota; kingdom Metazoa; phylum Arthropoda; class Arachnida; order Araneae; family Araneidae; genus Argiope; species Argiope trifasciata. Next base: position 54,828 of record JAPMOQ010015289.1, on the reverse strand, counting down.
AAAAAAAGATTTTCTCCATTTAAATTTCTATCGTTTTAATGAATCGTAAAATGCATAAAATATTATGTATGTAAAAGCTCATAGAGTATCCATAGTCACCAAAGTTTTGTTGACACATATACAACTCTTTTGTCGAAATTTTCCGTAGTCATTTTTCAAAAAAGTGATTGAATTCCATTGATGCAGAGTTGAATTTCCTCCTTCAATGCACGCGTGCTTGTTGATAAAGATATTCGAATATCCCCATAAAAATTCCAATGGTGTTAAACCACACGTTACAGGTGGGCAATTCTCAAATTTTCGAAATGTGTCTGCCAGACTTTTATCTTTGAAAACTTGCTCAATAGTAAAAAATACGTCGTTCTATCATGTATTGCTCGAATACATCAATTAATTAAACAATCAGCTGTCAAATAAGTTTTAATAGGATTGCTAATACATTACCACACGACTATTATCAAATTCAACTCTTACTTTAACTTCGGGACACACGTTATTTCTTGGAATATACAATAGTTTTTTGGATCTCAATTTCATATTTGAAGGAAGACATTGCCTGGAAAAAAATTCATTATTCTTGTTTTTTTACAGCTTTTTTATGTCCTAAAAATTTTTTTTTCTGATTTTTTCAGTAACTTTAATATATAAAAAAAATATTGACGAAAGCAATTGCCGTTCTTGAATATCTATTTTCTCTTCGAAACTGTTTCAAACTGTAAGAAAAATCCATTTTTCTATTCGCTATCTTGCAGTTGAATACAATTTAATCGGGTTGCTATGGAGATAAGCGAATTAATTTAGAAGTTAATTATCGCCCCTTTTGCAACCAAGTCCGAGTAACATGAATGAGAATTCAACTTTAGTTTAACTCAATGCGATAATAATTTGAAATCTCCTTCTAATACTAACTATTGGGTTGTTCGGAAAGTCATTGCGTATTTTTTTGTCAAAATGAAAAGAAATTTTCGTTTAATGAATAAATTATTTATTAAATTATAAAATTGCCATTCTGGTCTAATACCTTTTGCCATATTTTTGGTAGTAACATGATTACACGCTCATAAAAGTTTTGGTCTTTGCTGTAAAAAAAAACTGATCGAGGTGGTTTTTGGCCTCCTCATTTGAAGTAAAAAATTTGCAAATCAGTTCTGGTACTGATGTACTGTTAACACATCTTCTCCACACATATTGGCTAATTTATTTCTGGCTTGAACAGCATTTTTACCTTTTATAGCAAAAAAGAAAAAAAATGATGAAAATGCTGTTTATTACTCTCCATATTTAAAAGGGCACCATCCAAAAACTACTGCGAAGAATCAGCTGCACTTTTTCACACTCAAGCCTTGCTATATCAGCTCTTAAAACATAAAATGATTTTGCGGTTTAAGTATGAAATTGGGTGCAAAAAATGCAATTAAATCCTTTGTCAGGAAAAAACGAAATTACTTTCCGAACAAACTAATATAAAAAAGACTCTTTTAGAATTATATCTAGCGAGCTGAATATGTATGAGATTTCTATTTGAGTTGTAGAGCCTAGATCCAATATTAAAAGCTGTAGTAAACTTTTGCCAAGTTTTGTCTGAGGTATCAACTGTATATCTTGTTTGTATAAAATTAAAACGGATGGTAATTTCCTTGGGAATCAAAAACAGAATTTGTGGTAATATTTTTGCCATTGATATAATGTATCGTTTTCTGAAAGTTTAGTTAGAAAGAAATGGAATTCCTTAATAGACCTGAAATAAATTCCGTATCATTGAAAAATGTCAAAATAAAAATCAAATTAACTTATTTAATATTAAAACAAATATTTTCAAGAATTTAATGTTGTTGTTTTAATTAGTTTGAGATTTATAGATATCATAGACGAATATAGTTAGCATTAAATACTAACTCTATTCTTAACAATTATTTTTAATTATAATTCTCAATTGATATTCTTAATTCTATGTGAATACTTTTTATTTACAAAACGTCTTTTTTACAATAGCCGTGTTGTTTTGTTAAAGTATATTTCAGTAAAAACATTTGCGAAAAGTTTTTTTTTAAATTTATTTAGTTTGTATAATTTGAATTGTATCAAAGAACTTTTGCGATTTATATGAGCCAATACTGGTATTATTTAACTTTACTTAAAATCATAATGCGTAAATTGATAATTCCACAAGAAGGAATTTACAAATTATTCTACTGAAGATCTTTTTAATTAATCAATTTGTTCAAAAAGAATTCGTCCAGATAAACGTTTTGAGGCTAGAAAAATTTGAGAAAGATGGTAGAAATTCAGCCAAAATTAGTTTATCTGTATGAAGTATTAAAATAGAAGAATATTAAGGTGTTTTGCTAATTTTACGGACACGGTGAGCAGAATAATCACCTGAATATAGAATAATTCATGTCATAGTAGAAGAACTTGTTTCAAAAGAACTTATTTATGGTAGAAAAGAAACCGGGTTAAAGTCAGGAAAAAAACAAGTACAGAGAGCTCTATAAATGATCTGAGAAAAACATAGAGAGTTCAAAAACACATGTAAAAGCTTCACTTCCTGATACCTGGATAAATTTCTTTTAAAATGAAATATTGTTAAAATAATTAAATAAACAAAAACTTAAAGTTTGAAGGAAACTAAAAGAGGTGCATAGCAGACGTTTTTAATTTACAGATGATATAATTAAAACTAATATCATTATAAGAATACAATTAATATTAATTACTTTGTAAGAATAGTGAGAAATGCCTTCCTTATAAACAAAAAAACATAATCAGAAATGGATTATTAATAGACCAGACAAAAACTCAAACTTTAAGATCAGAAATGATATTAAATTACACCAGTAAAAAGCTGTGGATATTCTTGCTATGCTTCTGAATATTTCGTATTCCAATAGAATATTAATTGATAATTAAAATTTTTCTGATAGTGTGCATTCAAAACTTTTTCCCTGCATATCAATATATATCAAAAAGATTTAATTCGAAGACTTAAAAAAAGTTTTTTAAGATTTAAACAAATAAAAACGAGACAACAACATTTCAAAAATATTCAGTTTCATTCAAATATTCGTGTCATATAGTCGAAAGATTAAAGGGAAAAAAGCAATATGAATTAGCATCAAATACTCTATATATCAACATCAATATGTGTCTGAGGAATTATAATAAAGGCAAATGCAAATCAGCTTGTAAGAATTTACTTAACAGATTTACATCTAAAAAGAAATCATAAAGTATGCAATATTTAAAAGTGATCCCAATATATATATATATA
>JAPMOQ010015289.1:25357-51457 GCA_026543055.1 Argiope trifasciata | reverse complement strand
GTTTTAAATTTTAGTACTTATTTTCCAATATTTTTATTACATATTCTTTTAAGATAATTATTATTTATCTCTAAACATATTTTTTCTATAAATATGAATAACAGTTTCTTAAATGCGGTTTCGGTCATATTTACATAAATGTTACATTTACTAACTAAATGAAAATATAAAAGTTAAAACACAGAACCAGAGTACGTCTAGTACGTCTTACATCAAAAATGCTTCTTCTCCTTTCTTTTTGCTTTCAAATGATAACTTAAAATCAAATTATAGTAAAACAATAAATATTTTTACTATCACATATGATTCAATTTCACTTACAAATTAAATTTCTTATTAACTGAAATCTTAAAAAAATCTTATTCATAATCTGAAAACTTTCCGCTTTCTGATGACGAATGAGATTGGTAATACTTTTCCACCCTTTGTACTTTGATCCTTACAACTAAGCAGCATCATTCATTGTTTTACAAACTTAAGACTCCAAATTCATCTTCAACAATTACCCTACTAAAAGAATCTTAATTAAGAGATATGATCGATTGATTACCGTAGTCGAAATTTTTTTTGTCAATGACTTAGAAATGCTAGATTCTTCCAGATAATAATTTTTTTCCTCTTTTTGTGATAACTACAATTTTATAGGAATTGTTTAAAAGATTTAGATAAAAATAGAAGTTAAATGCCACTTGCCATTTCGTTACTCGAAAAAGAAATAGAAATGAAAAGAAATAGAAATCCTCTAGAGATATTTAATTTTTTTCTTCAACTTATAACAAATGGCATAAGATCTTAAGATTTAACAAAGAAAGGGATTAATTTCTAAGACATTTATTTTTATTTATTTATTTAATAGGATATAAGTTCTCCTGAACACGTATTTTCTGAAAGTTAGCGTAATGATTTAAAACTAAGAAAGTGACCTCGTATATTTTATCATATGTATTAAAAATTATCCAGCGGTTTAATTTGCATCTTTGTTAATTTAATAAAGAGAAAAGGCTTTTAAAGAAAAAAAAACAATTGATCATGGTTGAATAACTTGTTAAAAACATTTATCTTATTATAGATGCCTGAATTAAATCACTTCCTCCTTCCTTTTATTATTATTAATAGTATTTCCAAATATGAGACGTTTCAAAATATTTTATATTTCGAAAAAATAATGATAATCATAAAACAATTTTTTTTAATTATTTCGTTAAAAGCTATTTACTAAACGCAGGAAATGCATTCTAAAGTCGAAATATGTCTAAAAATATGGATTCTTAAAAAGCTCGATCAAATAGTTTTTAATGTTTAAAAAAATCATCCAGTGAAATATTTTATTCAATTGCACTTATAATTCTTTCGCTACAATTCCTAATTATGCATTATTTTCTTCATTTTTTTTGTATTACTCAAGGTATTTCATTTTTTATTTTTTATTTCATTCTTATTTTCTCAATTAATATATTCTACTATCTCTCGCTTATTAAAAAAGGACTTTCAAATATTTACTTGAACAATTTTCATGCTTAATGCAAATTTATATTAAAGGCCTTCATGTTTAATTCAACGATCTTTTAAAAACTAAAAGAGTGAACACATATTCATTTTTAAATAAACAGTGACAAAAATCAAGAGAATAAAGGGATAAAATTTGAAAGGAGATATGTCATCACCTTACAATTTTTACCTGAATGAGTTGCTAATTAAATCTCGAAAGTCAAATTTCTTTATCCTAATTCTCCAACCTTGAAAACGATTATCCGATGCTTTGGCTGAAATGAGAGAGCTTAGAATAATATTTTCTAAGATGAGTTTCAAATAAATTTTCTCAGGAGAAATTAATTCTTAATAACATTGGTGAATTGTATAAAAATGATATTATCCTTCACAGATTCTTTGAAGCTGTTGAAAGTATAAATTATTTATGAATTATTTTATCTACATTTATATATTTCTTACTTTAAAACAGCGTTGCTTAAAAATTCATATTGAGGCGTTTCTAGGATAAATTATTCGAAAAAGTTAACCTTTTGTCTTTTCTAATGGGTTTTTTCCCGATGTTAGTTTTAATCCATCTTAGCTCTTAAATTTCCAATTAGATTTCATTTTGAAAGAAAATAATAAATACATACACTTTGTATACATTATACAATAAAACTTCTAAAAACCAATTTTTGTTTTTAAAATTTTAGACACTCAAGAAACCAAAAGTGATGAGTAAAACAAAATAAAGAAAAAGTTCTTTTGAGATTCAGATAGGATCTAATACTAAATATTTCGTATGCGCAATGAAAATCATTGGCATCTTTGTTAATTATTTCATGAACTTGGCAAGAAGCCACACAAGATTTATTTTTTAAACTGATATAATTCCCAGAGTTAATATAATTTGTCTCTCTACACGGGATTATTTAATTTATTAAAATTTCCTTAACTTCTATATGCTCATATGCAATTTCCAAATAACGTACATGAGAAATTTAATAGCTCTTTTTCAAATAGAAATTTATATGCCCATAAGAACACTAATACTCTCCTTTATTACCAGAAAAGAACGGACATAATAAGATATCATATATAATGATGATATCTTAAATAGGATAATATTTATTTAAGCATTTTAAAAGGGAAAAGAGAGAGGTTCATAAAACGCTTAATGTAAGTAAATAAAAGAAAAATGCGTTTGTCTTTTATTTATCAATATATATTATTATATATTACAATCACTTCATTTATCCCCATTACATCAATTTGAATAATAACATATAAATATCATTCATCATTTCTTGTCAAAAGACAAAAAATAATTTATTGCAATTTAAATGACTAAATCAAATATTGTTTTTATTTACATCTACAGAAATTATATGAAAAAAATGTATTAAAGTTTTAAAGATTTAATTGTGAAGAAATAGCTTTCAAAAACGGTCCGTCCTCCCGCTGGCGTGATGTGGTGTGGAGAGGGGGGTGCCACTTCAGGTGTCGTCCTCGTCATCTGACAGTGGTTCAAAATTACGAGGTTCATCCCAAAATAGCCCTCGTGTTGATTTAAAACGGGACGTTAATATAACTAAACTAAACTTTCAAAAAGGTCTTTAAAGTTTTATCGTAATGATTGCTTAAAATTTGATAAAAATTCCAATATACAACTGTCATAGAACATTATTTCATAATTAAAATAAAAAACATAATGCTATTACAGAATCTTAATAAATGAAAGCAGAGATGTATTGAAAAACCCAATAACAGAAAGAAGGTATTCATTTCTTTTATTTTTTTGCAAGTGTGGTCAAATTTGCTTAAAACTATTATACCCTCATACGCCATATCAATGAATTTTCAGCTTTGCCGAAATTGATACTCGAGATATTTTTAATACCACAGTTAATTACCGTACATTTTGGGGCTACTTTCTTCGAGGACACTTGCAGTAAAAGTCAATTTATTCTTATTCACATGCGCCAAAATTGAGATTCCTAATTCATTTGGGAATATTTCATGGATTCTTTGATTGAAAAAATTTGGATTCATGAACTGATCTCCGAAATTCATTAGTAAACAATAGAATTCGGCAATAAATGTTATAGAAAACCCAAATGTTTCGCTTTAGTTTTTCAGTAAAAGAGTTGTTTAACAACTGAATGCGAAAAAAAAAATGGTTTTCCAAAATTTTGGATTCAAAGTAATTTTATTTCTTTATTGAAAAATACTTATAATCTCGTTTTTCAATATAATAATCAATACAAATTACTTTCTTCAAGGAAAAATAATTTTGTTTACAAATTATATAATCAGTATCTTTTAAATATGTAAAATCAGCTCGATGGTTAGATGATAACTGTCTTAAAACCAGAAGGATGAAATAGTTTCTCTTTAAATAGATATAATTCTTTGTCATTAGTATGTCAAGTCATAGTATGCCTCTTTATAATTTATTTAACATAATGCTTCAAGAGAGGAAAAATCTTATTATATTACATATATTAGTTTTCTTTACAAGTATAAATTTTTCACTAACTTTTAATATGTGGGATTATGTTGAATGTCATGTCAAAATCGGGAAACAATAATTAATTTAACTATTCGTTAACTTCCTAACTAAAACATATGCTGCTTTAATCCTTTTCGCTTTCTCGCATATTTAATTTCACCCACCTGCTGAGTATTTCCAATAAGAGGAGCAGTTAAATTATTCTTTTATTAATAGTAATTATAGTCATGAAACTGTTACATCTAGTGAGTTATGCAATGAAACTGAATGTGTGATTATCGCAATAGCTTAACATTATGTGATTAATTATATCAATAATGTGTATTAATATTGTCTTACAGTATTTAAAAATATAATATCTAAAATAAGGGCAGATAAATATGGTCATCAAATTTGGAAACTTAACTTGAAAGCATTATGTAATTTTCTTTTCTTATTTTCTTTATTATGTCCTTTTTCATATTCAAATAAGATTCTTATTGTAAAAAATAAAAATTACCGACTGCATTTAATTGCAAGTATTTCTAAAATTATTTTTAACAAAAAATAGATGTGTATTATTGAAATGAGGATTATATTTTATGCAGAATGAATACAGATGGTTCAAAAATCGGTGACCACGTTGGATCAGCAGTAATATTTGATCACATAGTTCTTTCTAGGAAGCTAAATAAACATTGTTCTGTTTTCACCTCGGAGATTTTTGCCATTTATACTGCTTTAAGAGCGATAAGACTATTATCAAAGAAAGACTGGATCATATATACCAATTCAAAAAGTTCAATTGAAGCAATTTTAAACTATTCCAGACAAAGCCATCCTTTGGTGCACAGTACAGTAAAATTATATTTAAAATTACTGGATCGTAATTTCAACATACTATTTTGTTGGATTCCCGGACACGTTGGTATATGATCAAGCTGATGCTGCCGCAAAAACAGCTAGTTTAAATGAAGACACTTTTGTTCCGTTTCAAGACGTGGAAGAAATTGTAAAGCAATGTTCGCTTCGTATATGGCAGCATTCTTGGGACTCTCAACTTAGTAATAAATTACACTCCATCCAACCTTCTATCTCTGGTTTTAAGAATGACTCTCTCAGCCGCAGAAAGAGTGTTGTGCTAACAAGACTTCACCTAGGCCATACTTATTTTACTCACAAACATTTACTTCATTCAGATGCAGTTCCAATTTGTGTAAAATGTAATACCATAATTTCTGTTCGGCATATCATATGTGAATGTCCTAAATATCGCCTTCTAAGACTAAAATATTTTGACAGCGATTATCCAAATTTGCAAGACATAATTGGAGAACCCTACCATTTTAATGTGTTTTCATTTTTACTTGACATCAATTTCATGCATAATATCTAATTTATATTTTCACTTCATTATTTTAATTTTACATACTCTTACTTTAATGTTATTCTCTTATCTCTTTTAATATTTTAATTTATTATGAGTTTGGCACAGCTTGGCCAGTATTGGCCTTTGCGCCATAAAAAACCAATAAACCAAACCAAACTAAGCAGAATGAATAATGTTCCGTCTTGGAATTATAGGAACATTACACTTTCTCTTGGATTATAATTGAGCGCGATTTAGATTTTATCAATTTAAAGAACGATAATAAATTAAATATATCTTTCAAGAATCGTAGAAAAATATGATTGCAAGATAATTTGCACCAAATATAGCATATTTCTGTTTAAACAGAAAATATTTAAAAAAATGTAAAATTAAAAGTGATCGAATTTTTTTCTTTTAGTTTTTAAATGTATAAGCATTGCATTTGGATATTTGTTTCAAAACATTTTCAATTATAATCTTTTAAATTAATTCTCATTTGTTTCAAAACATAATATTTTTTTAGAAACATGAAAAACATAGGGAGTTTTTTTTCTACTTTTTCAAGTCATATTTATATAAATGATTTATTTGCAATATGAATAAAAACATAATGGTTAAAAGATAGAACCAGCGATATTTTTTCTATAAAAAAACTTTAAAAAGTGTATTTTATATCAAATTTTTTTTTGCCTCCAAATGGTTCTTTAAAATTAAACAATTTGTACAAATTTAATATTGTTAGTCTCCCAAAATATTGGTCTGTTTATCAATTTTACTTCTTATCAACTGCTATTAAAGTTTAATTCATTTCCGAAAAGATCTTGCAATATCCACACTTTGACCTGAACAATTACTCAGCATTACTGTATAAGTAACTTATATATTTTAATATACCTTCCACACTGTTATACAAATTTCTGTTTCCAAATTCATTTTGAACAATTAATCGCTCAAACAATAATAACTGTTATACACAATTCAAATGAATGTCGCAGTCGATAATCTTATTTTCTTCCTATTCTTGAGAAAAAGAATTTCTCGATGAAGATATATTCTTCTCTAACAATTCTAAATCTCTTGAGGAAGAGAGATTTAAAAATTCTAGATTTTTTTTCGGATACTAATTTTTCCACTTTTTTTGGATATCTATAATCTCTCTTCATCAGAATTTTCTTTAAAAGTTTTGGATAATGATTAGGCATTAAATGTCACTTGTCTTTTTATAACTCAGGGATGGAAAAAAGTAGGAATTGTCTAAAGAGAGTTTTCTATTGGTCTCCATCAATAATAAAGTTCATAAGATCAGAATTTCACAAAGGAAACGAATTTATTTTCGAGATAATTTTTTCAGATTATATATTCTCTTGAAGACTATTTTTTGGCAATAAGTTTATCTGATGATTCAAAATTATTAAAGTGGTTTGATATTTTAACATTCTTTAATAAAATATTCAGTATTAAAATGAGGTTAGAATTAATTTTATGTTTTATGACTTATTGAAATTAAAAGGATTTTTAAACAAAAATTCATTAAGTTTTTATGAATTAAACCCTAAAAGATAAGAAAAAACATATATTTCCTCAAATATGTTAATTTAAATCCATATATTTACTTAATAATTAATATAACTGCTTCTTTTAACTTACTTTTATCATTAATTTTCCCAAAATTGGAAGGTTGCGAATCATTTTACGTTTTGAGAAGTCAATAGCATTCTTAAAAGAAATATTTTTAATATTGTTATAAATCTGCAATGATGTCTCATAGCATAGTTTTTGCTAAATCCCTTGAAAGATCATTTTATGATCAGTTTTGTTGGATGCTGATGGTATGCCAAATCAGTCATTTCACAGCTTTGCAACTATTTGTTGACTTGGCGAACGAATTCGGAGACAAAATATTGCTAGAATTGTCCAGAATTTTTTCATTCAATAGAAATGAAGTTGAGTCTGATTGGTCCAGCAGTCTGAAGATGCAATCAACCGTGTAAGGAATATACGACAATTCGTTGAAAAACTATTGCCAAATTGATTATGCCGAGTCCTACTGTTATAGACCTTGTATTTTCTGTAAGTGGTTCAAGGTAATATTTTTTACCTCGTTACTGATACTAGACAGCCAATAACTAGGTAGAAAATGTGACCTTGAACAGCCTGCAGAAAATATGCAGATTATAATTGTAGAAGCAGCATCGTTTAGTGTGTGGAGAGACCAATCGTGTAGTAGTGCGTAGGCAGTTGGATACAGCTAAAGCGAAGAGACAGTTAAGATTGCCAACCGTTTGGAGAGACCGTAGAGTGAATCTACAAAGATTCCCTCTCCTGTTGAATTCTGTCTGGTTGCTTTGCGTGCTGTGGTTGTTATTGATAATGATTATTACTAGAAGACTACTGTTTGTTTTAGTGTGCTGTTGTGTGTTTCCTCTGTTCGCCGCGGCAGTATATTTTTGTAGTTTGTATATTCGTCATCTTTGTGTTAGTGCCTTCATGTTTAATAAATATTTTTTATTACTGAGGCATGCTGATTGCTATCAAATTATACACCCACCACCAGTGAACGCGGTGATGGTACGGACTTGGTAAAGGAATTGAAATGGAACTTCCGAAAATATTTTAGTTTCAGATTAACATAAATTATATGAAGTACAAAAAATTAAAACAGCTGATTCTTAAAAGTATAAGTTAATTAATATAAGTTTTATCTAATCTAGTTTTTTTTTATTTTTAATTGCTAAGGATCTTTGATTATATCCACTTATTTTTCAAAACTCATTTTAGAAATTTCTTACTTCCTCTATTACTTTGTTTCTCTTACTCTCGCTTGTTCAAAAAACGAATTTCAAATAATAACTTGGGCAACTACGATTCATCAAACCAGTATGCTTTAAACGCATTCATGCTCAATTCAACAACGTTTTAAAAACTTTAAGAACTGACATATGTTCATTTTTATATAAACAGTACCAACATTAAGATAATAAATAACAAAATTTAAAAGATAAGATTTTATTACTTTACATCTCCAGTATTCTGAATGAATCGCATAAATTAAACCTCAAGGGTCTTATTTTTTTATCCTAATTCTCAATCATTAAAAATGGTTATCCGGATTTGTTTTTATTAAAAAGACAGAGCTTAGAATAATATTTTCTGAGATAAATTTCAAAATAATTTTTCTCTTAAGGAACGAAATATAATAGCGTCGGTGAATTGTATAAAAATGATTATTTTCTTCATAGATTCCTCAAGGATTTTAAAGGAAAATATTGCTTCAGCTTTATTTAATCTATATCTGCAGCTTGCATGCTTTAAAAAAGTATTAAGTTGTGATATCTATATTTTAAATAATATTTTGAATAAGAATTTTCAAAAATGATTCCTTTGCTCTTTCCTCTTTTCTTTTGATAATAATTTACTTATTAATTTCTTATTTAGTTAAAGTTACATTATTATTTTCAAGAAAGAGTAATAGATTTATATCCTATTTTAGGCATTAATCCAGAAACTATGATTATGTTTATAATTTTTTTAGAAGGCCCAGATAGCCTTTATGGTACGGGGGGTTGGACTTGCATCCTATAGGATGTGAGTTCAATACCCTCTGACCGAAGAATCTCCGCATGTGTGGTGACTGGAGAGCGTATAAAACAGTCGTGGTTGCAAAGTCCTCCACGTCGAGAGTAATACCACTGAAGGTACTGTGGTATTATTCTCGACATGGAGGACTTCAAGGGGTATTGTATTTTTATAGAAATCTAAATTACGATCTGTGGATGAATAAATGGAAATGTATAAATGAAATCCGCCAACAAAAAAGGGTTGTTACGCATAAGTAGCTAATTCGTTCTCTTGACCCAAGATCACGTTAATGAAAAACAAGAGTCTCACAATTTGGATTAAATCACAATGGCTTTTTTAGTAGGTGGGGTGTCAATAACAACTGCTATCAGAGACAGCGTAAACACGTCTTTTAAAATTAGTGTCTTTTTAATTTTTTAATAAACAAAACAATAAGTTACTTTTTATTTGCACCATCCATGACTAACTAATAAATTCTTACAAAAAAATTTCATATAATATGGCTTTAAAATGCAAATGCATTTGCTTAGAAATTTTTTCTGAATATTTTAAAATGGTCCTCCGATCGTTAGTCATTATTTGTAATTTAATATTCAAGTGGTATCCGTTTACTAATCAGATCATACTCTAATGGATTTTAACATACATTAGACATCAAAACATCAGACAAAATCTGGCGGAAAAAAAATCCACAATTTTTTTAGCAAACAAGGGCACTACATTTAAAAAAGAAATTTAATTTTTTGTTTATTAAATTTTGAAGTTAATAACTAGAGAATATTAATATTAATATGCGTAACAACAGCTTTAAAAAAAGTTTTCATCCAAATGTTTCGGGAAAAAATTCTATTAAGTGATATGCATAATACTTAGAAGTTAATAATATTACATTGTTATTTAGTCCCAAAACCATGTGTAAGATCGTGAAAAAGATAAGAAACATGCACATTACATCTTAAATAAAAAAAAAGTATTTCAGTCTTTAATGGAAGAATATTTTTTAAATAATAAAAGAGATAAAAGAAAGACAAAATTGTTTTCTGTTTAAAGTATGACTTATTCAAACTTGGAAATAAAATGAAAAAAATATTATTTACTTTTGAAACACATATTTTTATTTATTTTTAAATGTAATTAGATTTTAAAATGTAATTATTTTGGAAAAGTCTTATTATATCCATTTTTAGCATATTACAAATTCATGCAATTTCTTTAGAAACATGAATAACAAAATAATCGGATCTAAACTATTTATGTTTAAAAGATTATCATGACACAAATAATGTTTAAAAGAATATTTCTGTTTTTCGTTACATTTCCAGTTATTGGATATAAAACCGATCTAAACAAATGATTAGCCCTTTCCTTCCCAGTTAAATGCAATTCATTAAATGTAATTCTTAACACATATTAAACTTGTACTTATGGAAATATTTCGGCAAATTCGGTTAACAGATTAATATCGCCTGCGTTGAAGATTTCTTCCTATGACTCACTGATTAGAATTTTGAAAACATACTCTTATACTGATATAAACTGTTGTACAGGAACATTAGAACAAGAAAATTCAAAATGCACTTCAGTAGCCTAGTGAAAGAAAGGAAGTGCTCTGCTTAAGAATTTAGATCTTAAAAAGCATGTCTTGAGTTATGTTGGTTTCTTGGACCTTTTCGAAAACCCTTACTAAGTTAATGCTTCAGTAATGAATAACACGTTGTTTTTACAGATTAGTTTTAACAGCTATCATGATTTTCTTCCAATCGAAATGTATTTTAGGATCAATTTCCCTTTTTAAGTTGGAAAGAAATACAACTTTTTTATATATTGTATATATAGTAATTCAACTCGAGTCTGGAGTCAAACCTAGGTCTTATTTTATAAACCCAAATCCATTCACTTGTCTCTTAACTCAGATAATATCTGGATGCTCCAAGATTTTGATCAAGAAAAACAGCCACATTTCTCATTTACAATGAAGCTTTGGCTCAAAGGCGTAGCTAAATAGATACAGCAAGACTAAATGAGATCAGTCAACAACAACGAAGGAAATCGAATTATTGGAAGCATTGTTTGTCAATTTATCGTTCTATTACATTTTCGGAAAACGAAAGTTCTTTGACCCCCGAGAATGCTCAAACGAATATTTTGCATTCCCTATTATGTAGAATATTATAAAATGAAGTTTATCTGTTCGGTTAATGTAAGATAAATTTATGCTAACATCAAATACAAAGAATACAAACCGTTTGGCTTAAGAAAACTTGTTTCATTTTTTAAAAGAGAATTGAACTTAAGAAGAGATAAACACTTCCCTTTCTTGTCCTTGCACCAGTTTCTTTTATAGTTTTTATCTTTAATTAGTTAAAAATTATTAGTGATCTAAAAACTATGAATGCAAAATAATAATTAACTTCTAAGTTGGTGATTTGTCCAGCTTGCTTGACTCATAAACTGTATAGCGATTCAAATTGGGCATGAAAGTGGTGAAAATAGAATACGATTTTAGACATAATTTAAAATTGCGCAACAACTGTAGGTCTCATAAGCTATCAAGGAATGAATTGAAAAAAATTTATAATTCCAGACTTCGTGAGAAAAAAAAATGTGCTTGTAAATGTATAGAATCTGAAGGAAAAGTTCCATGAAAATAAATGTGCTTGTAAATTTATTGAATCTGAAGGAAAAATTCCATGTAATTCTATTTTTTATTTAAAAAAATATATTATAATCACTTAACAAACAGTAACAGAAATAGTTTTTTCTATGTATATTGCCTAACATAGATGAAAACAAAAATTACTTTAGAATGATTTGAATTCTTATCTTCCACAATCAATCCAAATGTACAGATGATATCTTGGAAGAAATTATTAAAACAATTTTCTAAGTTTATATTAATTATGTTCTAATTTATATTAGAATTAGGGAAATCAAAAAATGTAATGAAAAAAATATTTTGTCGAAATCAGACGATATATGCTTCATAAAAAGAAAGCTAAAATTGGAGAAACCTTATTATGGAAAAACTATTATTCACATGCTTGATCATAAATTAGATTAAGAAAAAAAAATTATACAAAACATACTTTTTTACTTTAGGTATGCGTAAGATAAAATAAATATAATAATTATTTTTATAACAATACATAGTTTTATATAAAAAAAGAACTGTTTGCTTGAATAATTTATAACAAATATATTTTAAAAATTTATTGTTAATCGTTTATAAATAAGGGAATAAAAAATTGGTGGGTAACAACTCTGTTTGTGCATCTTTGCATTATTCTTTAAATAATGCGTTCTCCTTAATTTGATTTTTTAACTTGATTTTTTTTAACTTGTTTATTTTTAACTTGATTTCAAAAAAGGGCATGACATGAAATTAATAAATCGGTTAGAAAGTAACGAATTAATATGGAGATAGGAGAGTTAAATAAATATGAATTTTTGAAATGTAAACGATTCCATTTCACTGAACGTTAAAAACATTTCTTGATTTGATTTCAAACACAATGTCAATACTTTTAGCAAAGAACTCACCGGCGTTCTGGCATAGTGGTAGGGTGTCATCCCCGTGATCTGGGCATATCGCGTTCCATTCCCAATAGGGCATAGTTGTTCTATCTGTGAGTTGTATGAATGCCCCCATGTAAAAAGGCTTGTGCAAGCGAATGTGAAGGATGAAGTAGCTGAGTCGTACTCTTGGCGCTACTGAAAAAACAAGGGAAGCTAATTTAGACTTACATTACTGACAACTGTCGGTTGACGAGGCTGTAAATTGCTATGTGTAACAACAACAACAGTATATTATAATAAATTTAGATTTCTTCACACTACTCCGCAATTTGTTAAAAAGAATTTTGCTGCTTTTTTAATTAAATTTTCTCAGTGAAAAAAGCATAATTTTGATGCTGATAATTGTATTTGTAGAAAAAGCAATCCTTGCAGCAGTTTTGTGCAAATTATTATTCACTTAATATTATTTTTATATTTTAAAGCCATTTGAGACTGTAAGAATGGGTATTTATAACAAACTTGTGAAATTAGCTGGTAAAAAGAAAGAACTTTAAATCTCTTGTATTAATTTATCTAAAAATAAAACTTTCCAGTAAAAAATTAAGGACACCACATCATCTGCAGCCATAACACTTTTAAAATACTACTCTGCAAGCGGAAATTTTTATTAAGATACCCGTTAGTTTTCTTGACATATTAAGCACCTACCATAAACTCTTAAACAGTTTAATATTATATAGAGGATTATGAAATACTTCTGTGAAGAGTAGGAAAAATATTCCTCTCCTTACCAATTGAAGTTTAGTCCACCTACGCGTTTCCTTTCTTTCACATATTTAAACTCGCCCACATGCAGAAGTCCATTCAATGAGATAGATAATTACATTCCTCTCTTATTAATATTAATACTCAATACAAATGTTTGCATTCCATTAGTTATGAAATAAATATGGATGTGCAGACAACCAAATAACTTTATGTTCTGTGATTACATGTATTTATTATTCATTTTTTAAAACTCCCTTCTAATGGAATCTACAAAATTATACAAAATATTACTATATGAATTAATTTAGAAATGTAACTAGAAAGCTCTGTAATATTCTTTTTTTTTAAATTTAATTACACTCATACCCATAGATTAAGGATAATTCAATGTCATGCAGAAATTGAACTCTAAATTACGTATAATACCCATAAAATGATTACGTACATTTTCAAAATTCATATGCAAATTTCAGGAAGCTACCAGATGACACCGATAGTTCGTCACTATGAGAGTGTACGAAAGTGATTTATAAGGAATACAGACAAAGATGTAATATTGTTCGCAAAAGATATATAAAACTTTCAGTGCAATAATTGCATAGTTGTGATACGAAGGTTGGATTGGCATGATGTTTTTCGAGGTAGAACCATAGACCGTCTAGAATGCAGACTTATATATCTTCGATTTAAAGAAACAAATTTCCTAAAATAAAAATATTTTTTTTTCTAATTTCTTTTATTTTTACACACCATTTTCTAAGTTATCTGTTGTTTTTTAATAAAAAAAACGGTATCAGTAGACGTAAAAAAAATGTTTCTTGTAGTTACCACGCTTGGATTGCGTTTTCCCCTTTTTTTTCCGACGTGGTTTTAAATATCGCCTGCAAAAGATTTCTTTTCCCGTTGCTTGATTACTCAACTCGTTTTAATCAGTGTTCAATGAGAAGAGAGAACAAAGATATAATTTCAGGTTCGATATCGTCATTTTCTTCACTATCAAGGGAAACACAGAAGGATTTTTTTTTATCCCAAACTCTATTCGATAATGATTCGAAAGCTCTTTAAGGCTTCAAACAGTAAAAAAAAAATATATGCAACAACAAAAATTCTATCTCAAAAGAATATCTATAAGAACTCTGGTTGAATATGAAAAAAACTCATTTTTAAAAGCAGTAATTATACTTTCAAGAGGGGATCGATTGTATACAATGTTTGTGTGTATCGTTTACATGACATATTTCTTTTTTTCCAATTAGAGTGAATAATATTTTCCTTCGAAAAAAGAAATATTCATTAAAAAATGTAGATGAACAAAAAAGGATTTTTTGCGTCAAAAGTTTATGAGGTTTAATTGAATATCTTTAAGTATTATTTGAACTAAAGTTTGATTTAAAAAAACACTTATTCTTATACATCAAGTAAATAAGGATAAAATAAAAATAATAAGAAATGCTCATTATATTGCTCTCAAGGAAAGGTTTTGACAAAAATCAACCTTGGCTTAGTTGAGCTCAGATTGATTGTCCGGGACATCGATTCTGGTCAAGGTCAATTCGATTAATTTGAGAACCACTATTTTGATTCTGAAATGCTATAGTTATATTATTATTTAAATTTATTAATTTAAGAGAGATATGGTATTTAAAATAAAAACACAGTGTAATTATGTAAAACCCTAATTCCAAATTTAAATGAGGGTATTAAATTTCATATTATAATCACATTTGCATTCCGAAATTTTTGCTTATTTACTGAGGGAAACGTAATTCAATAGCATCATTTCAAACAATAGAGCATATTTGTCTGTTTTGCAGATATTCGTAAAGAAACGAACTGAGCAGTCTTCTCAGAATTTTCTGATATATTCTCCAACTAAAATCTTATTCTCATTAAATTCATGTATATTTTTTAAGGCTGCTAATACCTATCCTAGCATTGTTGAACGATAATTAAGAAATATAGTTTCTTGGCATTAATTCAGTACTTTAAAGGAATCTATCACAAAAAAATGCATTTTCGATTACATTTTACAGAAAAAGTTGAATACAAAAAAAATCAAATTTTTATACAAAACTATAGTTTTACAAGATATGTACAGTTACAAGATAATGTACCTGATTTCATTTATTTAATTCAATAGTTAATAAGTAATGACTTTTACTGAAATACATACTGAAAACTCATCCGGTTCAAACTCATCCCTCAGACGGTTAACCTTTTGATTCATTTGCATCAAAACTTGAAAAGCATCTCCAATTTAGATGCTACAATTATGTACTAAATTTTACTAGTCTCAATTTTTGTTTTTCACATTGAGTTCATTTGAATCCGAACAGCTAAATAAACAAATTCCCTTTGAATAATTGCCATTTAAATTCTAATAGAAATCTACGAATTATCTTGTAAACCCATGTACCAAATTTCAACTGTCTATCTAGAAACGGTTATAAGCTATTTAATTCAGAAACTGACATAATGCTAAAATTGTGTTTTCTAGACTCAAAAATATATGCAATTTAAGAATTCATCAGAATTTTTTGTTTTAACATTTTTACAATTACAATATTTCTTCTTAACTTAGTATACAAGAAAAAAAGTATATAAAATTTTTTATCCTAAAAATATCTGAGAAGGAATTCCAAATTAGAATATGACGTTAACATTATTATTGAATGAAACTGTAACTGTCCAAAAATGATGAATAAAATATAACAATTATTTTTGAAAACAATCTTAACAATGAATTTATTGATAAAAATCAGGATTTTATGCCCTCATTTTGAGTTTTTATTTATGAATCTAAGGGGAAAATTTGCATTTCCATCTAAAATATATGATAAATAATAATTTTAAAATAGGCTTTAAAAAGCAAAAAATATTTTATGCGACAAAAAACATTTAATTTAAAAAGTTAAAGCATTTTTTATAAAAATAATTCTGTAAAGGATTTATGAATTCAAATATAAAATATCTTTAATGTTTCATACGATTGTTTTATTCTTGTAAAGATAATTTTTTTTCAAAAGTCACTGAAATCAGAACTGTTTTTTAAAGAGCTTGCAAACTGTAACCCTAAGTTGTTTATTCTTACACCTGTATAATTTAAAACTTTGAAATACAAGCCCATTTTCAAAGAAAATAATAAATTAATAAAGGCTACAAGATACATCGATTATTTCATATAGAAAAAAGCAAAAATATGTAATTAAAAATATTTTTATTAAAAAAAAATTAAATTTTGAAAATACTCAAAAATTGCGATTTTGAATCTAACTTGTTTTTGATGTCTCATTAGATCGATTTTATTTTGCAAAGTTAATTTTCTACCAAAAATCTCTTAATTCAAAATCTTTATATACAGCACTACTATATAATGATTTTTAATTAATTGTTATATTATATACTTCAATCCTTAGAAGTTATTATTACAAATACACAAGTGTGCATGTTTTAATATAAAACTATAAGCTCAAATTAATTACAGCAAGGAATTCTACTCATCAAACTTAAATAAGTGGCAGAAGAGAATGATTATTTTCATCAAAATATTTTTTTATTTCTTTCGTTGCCGAAAATTTTAGATAAAATCCATCTCGTTATTTAAGCAGGACTCTTACATTCTTACATCCTCAAAAAGTATTTATCCCTCACATCTATGCCTTTCTTACTATACAAATTTATAAAATGAAACTCATTGGGAACAATTACTCCAATTTCCAGTACAGATAAAACAAGTGATTGCTATCAAAAATAAAATGAAGCTAAAAAAAATTTCACCCCTGAAAGATTTCAAAGAGCTAAATTCTTTTAGACAGTAATTCAGCCCCTTTTATTTTAGATCGCTCTAATCCCTCTCTCTTTATCTGAGATTTCTAAAAGTTTTGGATAAAGTTTAGAAGTTGAATGTCACTTGACTTTCGATATCTTGGAGGAATAACGTAGCAATTGCCCACGGAGAATTTTTTTTTTTTTTTGCTAATAGAGTAATAAAAGAAATGAAATCTTCAGATTTAAGAAAGAGAAAGAAAAGAAAATAGTTTCCGGGAAGAAATGTTCTTTTAATAGTACAGTTACTTCCGGAACACACTTTTTTACGTCTGATAAATTTAATGAAATAAAAAAGTATGAAAGTAATGCATTATATTCAACATTATTATTAAGTAATTATGAGCAGTTGAAGAAGCCAGGATTGATTTGCTCTTTAAATAGTGGCATGATAGCATAATATGATTTTTCTAACTTTAATTTAATTCCAATAATTGAATGTTTTATATAAAATTAATAATTCTCATTAATGATATCAGAAATTTTATGCTCCTCATTTACAAACCTCATTTTTTGTCACGATAATCCTTCAGACCCCAGACGAAATTTTCTTCAAATTATTTTACATTTTGAGATTTTGGCTGTATTATTGAGGGAAACATTTAGCTTCCCATATCTTTTTTTTTTTTTCGTATTCATGGGTTAACTCTTTACTTAATATGTTTTCAGATTTAAACAATTATTTATTCCCATCTGTCATGAATGGCGGTTCCAGTGTTTTACGTCCTCTTAGAAATGCTTAATTTATGCTTCATTACAAGCCTCTAGACTTTCAAATGAGTCTGAATGCCAGTTATGAAAGTAGTTTCTTTTCCAATTAATATTATTAGTTCATACTCTTCCTGCTCTAATAACCAATCTATAATCAAACACTTTTTATTCATCTATTCAAGTTAATACACATTTTTAAAAACTTATAGCGGTTGACACTTGATGTTAATACAATTTTCATTTTCAAATATTAATTCATTAATTCAAATTCAATTCTTTAAATGCAATTTTAGTAGTTTCTAATGAAAATTTTTATCAACAGGCAGTCTCTTAATCAGTAAAAAGAAAGTTCTTTTCTCAGTTTTAGTTCTTTTCTTGTGAAGGTGAAGAATGCGAGTTCAATTCTTGCGGAAATCAATTATATTTTCATATTTCAAAATTCTTTTGATAATTATTTAAAAAATATTAATTTAAACAATTTTTGTTGAATTATTACATAATGTCATATATTACGACTCATAGCATACAACCGACGACCGAAAACATGAGGTGGCTGGCACTACACTAAAATTTAACTTAATAATAATAATATTTACAAATATTTATAATAAAAAGCATATAATTTGGAAATGGCAAATCTATTTTCTTCTAAATTACTTATTAAAAAATCAAGATTTCATCTTCTTGAAGCAACAGATATGAGGTTGAAATTAAAATCCACCTTTCTCATTATTTAGAAAATCCTGCTTTCAAGAAACACAATGGTTCTCAACAGAAAATACATATCACGGATTCTTATCGATTGGCAAGAGATTAGGTGGAAATGCATGCCACCCTAATACCTTCCAAACCACATAATGCCATAATCCTTTCCGGATGAAACCACTGAGATCAACAGTAAAGGCGGAAATCTTCAAGATGAAAAAGATGGCTCAGATAGTGGATAGGAATATTTGTCTTTTTTTCTCTAAGAAAAAAAATAATGAAAGAAGCACTGCTCTTAAATAAAAGGGCTACAATGTTTTCTAGTAATATCAGTTGCTAAAAATATAAAATTGTATTGTGTTGGAAAACAAAAAAATAATGAAAACAATTCAGATTATATCTTCTAAAAAATGTATTTTTGACATTAAATAGCCTTTTTATTGCTCTTGACCACATACGTTTTGTTAAAGACTTTTATAAAAGTAATAATCCCGATACAGATATCAATATGGATTTCAATCAATACATTCTTCAATTTAATTGTCATGAGTATATCTATTGTAGCCACGTATTTAAATTTGTTTCGTCACATTCTTTCATCAATTTCTTTTTGTCATAATGTATATAATAATAACTATGACATATATTATTAAATTTTGTCACAACGTATGTAATAGTAAGTAAGACAGATGTTAAGGAATTTGGTCACAACGTATATAATAGCAACTATGACAGATGTTATTGAATTTGGTCACAACGTATATAATAGCAACTATGACAGATGTTAATAATTTTTGTCACAATGTATATAATAGGAGCTAATGATAGATGTTATGAATTTTATCACAATGTATATAATAGTAACTATGAAGATGTTAATGAGTTTGGTCATAATGTATATAATGGCAACTAGGACAAAGGTTCAGGAAATTCCATTTTAAGGATTCACTTTTTGTATATTTCTCTAATTCATACTTACTTATACTGTATAGTTTTTCCCCGATGATGCAATTCTGCATAAGTTTTCCATTCATATCATTAAGGGATATCATTTTTAATAGCGTATTTACTATTTGATTTAAATTAGTGAATAAAATTTGAATTAAAATATTATTTAAATTGTGTTTTTAATTGAAATTAAATAAAAATGGATGATTAGTAAACGTTTCTTTAAATAAAATATGTTTTACCTATGAAAGGATAACGGTTTTTTCTAGTTGGACATGTCCAAGAAATGTTGAAAGTTAGAAATCAATTTCAAAATTATTTAAAAATTTTAATTCATTTATATTAAATATTCCAAACACAAGCAATATTCAAATGCCATATCATACTGATTCATGCATACATACAAAGCTAAAAAAAAATTTATATTCCCAAAAAAGCCAATTAAAAATTAAATGCTGTTAATTAAATGCATTTATATTAATTAATGTCTTCAACGTTTTATATAAATTTCATATAAATACATTTGTTTTATAAACTTCAAACGCTGATAATTTTATTGTTAGATGAAAGAATACGTACTTCTGAAATTTCATCCGCGTATTCTTAAATTAATTATTTAAACTTAATCAATCACATACATTTTGCATAATATGTAGTTAATATTTTGCAACATTTCATTTACTTTTAATATTATATTCTTAAAAGAATATTACTTTACTCGGTAAATTATATTGTGATTTTGATTAAAGAAACAGTCAAATCTTTATAATTTATTTTTAGCAACTTCCCTAAAAACAATATATAATCTGGCCACTAATATGCAACAATATAACAAAACTAGTCATAAACAGCTTAAAATAATAGTTTGCTAGAAGAAATTTTTATTATCTAACTCAAATTAGTTTTCTTGACAAGTATGATGTAATTTTCACTAAATTTCACTTTATTTGTAGGATTATATTGGTCTTTTAGTGCAAAACAGACAAAGAATAATTTAATTAACTACTTCTTATCTGCTTAACTAAAATTAAAGCTGCCTACGTCTTTTCGATTATCTCTCATATTAAAATTCACCCACATATAGGGATTCTCTTAGTGCGATAGATAATTAAATTCTTCATTTATTAATATTAATGAATTAAGTCAGCTATGAGATAAATCTCGATATAATTAACGTGATATTACGATCTATGATTAATAATACACATTATTCATTTAAAAATTTCCTTCCAAGAATTCTAAATAGAATCTATAAAATTACATTGAAAGATATTATGTTAATTATTAAAGAAATGTAACTAGAAATGTTTCTAATTTTATTTAATAAATATGCACTGAAATCTGATTTTTGCAATTAAAATGAAATAACATCTTAGTTGAAGGAAATAAAATTTCCTTCTCCACTTAATGAAAAATGTAGTATTTTATTTTAAAAGAGATATGAATTATTTAACTGCACAATATATTTCATGTAATATTAATAAATTCATTATTGAAGACGAAATTGAACAGGGCCTAAGTATTTGGGAATAAAAAAGTACTAAAATGATTTAGATTCAATTTCAAAATTGTAGATGTAACGACTCGTTCAGATATTTGCTTATTAAAAAATATAGAACCACAACGTACTAAATGTATTAAAATGTCTTAAAAACAAAACGTATTAAAATATTTTATAACTTATTTTATAATCCATCATAATAAACAAGGCATATTTTTTTTTAATTTTATAGTAAAAATTGCAGAAATTTGTTGCATCGATAATAAAGTATTGTATTAATAATTATCATTGTTTAAAATGATTTTCTTCATAGTAAATTAATAAAATTTAATAAATTGAGTAACCATACTCACTTCTATTGAAAAAGACTGTTAAAAATGATTGAAACAAACAAAGGTGGTTAACTTTCTCAAAGCTCTCCAATTAGAACATCATTCCCCTTCCCCTGCAAAAAAACAAGTGCACAAATAAAAGAACAAATGTCTTGCACGGCATTAGCGAGCAATAGTTTTAAAACATTTCAAATGTGGATCTAACATTTCCATAGAAAGTATCATGTAAATATGCATTTTTAAATCCATTTTACAAACTAATTAAAGTCAAAATTCGATTTGAAACTAGGGTCATATTCAAATCACGCCAAATTTCAATAATTCGAATAATTGTGTTAATGAGTGTGAATCTGGGATATGTTGATCTGCACTTTCATGGATGTGAAAATAATCAATAGAGGCCTGTTTTTTGACAGATGTATTTTAAAATTTGATACTAATCTATATTCATCAATGTACCAAATTTTACCTCTTTATGGTTTGAAATTATTGAGACCAAATGTAATCTGACAGTCAGTCAAATATCTCCTGAGTCTGGATTTCGTTCAGAAGTCTATAAAACTTGTTATTTGTCACTATACTAAATTTTATCCGTCCAACTAGAAGTTGTTATGAATTATCGTATTCAAAAACAGACAGCTGAATCAAAAATGTGTTAATATTATCAAAACTGTGTTTTCCGAACTCAAGAATATCTGACACCAGCTTGTCAAAATCTTACTTTGGATGATCACAATATTGCCCCTTTACTTAATAGGAGTTTCAAATAAAGCATCTTGTATCCGCAGAAGCAGTTGACTAACAAAATATAGCATTTCCTATAATTTATACTCTAAAAAGGAATCTTTAAACTAAATTTTTCAGTGAAGTAATTACTATGATATTTACTATGAAATTACTATGAAAATTTGATAAGTTTTTCAAAATTCTGCAAACTCTCATTTACTTGGAAAAAAAATTCAAAACCAAGGCATGTTAATAACTTAATAAATCGGTATTATCGTATTGGTAAGATGCTTTTTTGTTTATATATAATTAATATTCTAATTTCTTCTGTTCTTTAGATTTTGTGGATTTAATAAACCTTCCTCTGTTTCCATTAATGACCTGATATGGAATTATCTGCATTTTATTTAATTTTATAATGTTGGTAAGTTTATAATCCTAAAGAAAAATGTTTTAATTCTTGAATTATACTGTAGTAATTGTTTACTAATATGTATTTAATAAAATATTTTGCATTTCAGCTTTTACAATATTATTTTGAACTTAATATGATGAGCAGAAAAATAGGGTCCCTTTAAGAACGAGAGAAAATACACCAATTTAACCCTGGACCTCAATTTCATTGTGATCGTCTTGAGTTTCAAAATACCATTGAATTTGAAATCAATTATATGCTTGTAATTATTTGGAATAACAAATCGGTTTAAAATTAGAAAAAACAGAATTCATTACTGTTTAAAACCAATTAAAGAATTATTACTCTTAAGCACATTTTTCTTAATACGAAGTGGTTTCAACTAATTTTCATTATGAAGGAATAAAAACTTATCCGCCAATAGTGATTTGAATAAAATCTTCTAAAAATATAATTTTTGAAACTTGATTTTAAAAAGTATAGCATTTTAAACTAGTTTTACTTCAAATGTTAAACACTAGTTTTAAAAAGATATAGCAAATGAAACAAGCTTTACTTTAAATGAGATATTTTCTAGGTACTCTTTACATCCAATTTTAGATTTCTAGAAGAAAATTTATTTTCTAGAAGTTCTTTATTCAAATTCCTTATTTTAAAACCAATGGTTCTGACACTTAACTCCATTTTCTGATATTTTGTCCTCCTTTTTATAGAATAAAAGGCTCTAAGTGAATCCAAAAATATTTCTTGTGCTTGCTACTGCTTGAAATTTGTTTTTCCTCTCTGAATCCGTTTTAAACATCGCCTGCAAGAAGATTTTCTTGCTCTAATCTTTTGCCAGTAACTCAATGTATTTTAAAACTAAGTACTCAAGCAAGGCAGAAAAAAGATATTTAATTTCAGATTCAGCCATTTTCTCCATTTTCCAGCATCTTGATAGCTTTTTATCAATTAATCTCAGTGTGATAATTATTCGATTATTCGTTATGGATTTAAATAGTGAAAGAGAGGGAAAAATATCTATTGAACCAATTATGCAGTTGAATCTTGTTCTAAACTAAAAGCAAATCTAAGTATTGAGAGAGATATTTTTTCTATTATTTCTATAAGGTGAATTTATTTCTAAAAAATTTGTTTTTATAATTTTATGAAGCTGTGTGAGAGCATTATACATTTTAAATTATTAAAATAAGTGAGTAATGTTTTTCTAGAAGAAATACTCAGTAAAAATATATTTATAAAGGATTAAGAAATCCTTTATTGTTAAAAAGTACTTAAAGTTGTATCTTTATAACTTAAAATTTTATCGAATGTACTTATTTATTATGTTATATTATTTGGAACTTAATATGATGAACGGAAAAGGTCACTTTAAGAACGAGAGAAAATCCACGATTTAAATCCTGTATCTCACGACCGACTTGAGGTTCAAAACAGCACTGAATTTGAAAAAAACTACGCTTGTAATTGTTTTGAATAATAAATCGATTTATAGTCAGAAAAAAGAGAATTCATTACCTTTTGAAACCAATTAAAGAATTATTATTCTTAAGCACATTTTTTTACTACGAAGCGATCTCAATTAATTAAAAATTAATATAATTAATAGTTTCCTGTAAATATATTAAGAAGAATATTACTCATTATTTAGCGTCTTAAAGATAGTTTCCAGTACAATCATTTTGGCACATTTGGACTGATAAAAGTAGATGCCTGCACCTCAAGTACCACCCTTAGTAATCACTTTCAATATAAGTCATTTTAATCTTAAAATTATCAAAAACTTATAATTAGCATTGAATTTTAAAACAAAACAGCGTATAACCTCCAGAATACTGATTTGTTTAAAAATTTATAAAAGCTGATAACAATTTATTTATATTTGTATTGCATTGCAATCCTTATATAAAAGAAAAGAAAATTTCTTACAAAAGCAAACAAACGCTTGACAATTTTCATTCAACAATTTTTTATCTATTTATTACAAGATATACCCCTGGGTAAAAGGAAAAGGATTAAGAAATGAATGTTTCTTTCCATATAAATGAATTATAGGAATTTCCATAAACATTTTTGCTTTGTTTATTTCCTCACATACCCTTGGGAAATATTAAAAAAGTTTATTAATTTAACGTTTCTTTCTGGAAGAAGCTTTCAAATATTTATTGGGAGAGGAAGTTTTCACATAATTTATTCTCTTCACCGGTATCTGAATTCTAATTTTTCTTCTGTAAAATAAACTCACGGAATATAAATTCATAAACAAATGAAAACATGCATGGTAGCTATTGGCTAAATAAGTCTAGAAAAATATTCAAATACAAAAAGTCATCTTTCAATCATAATTCATCTAATTAATATTTAAGAATATAACACTAAAAAGTATTATAAACTATTATAACTAATTTTATATTTGTGCATTTACTTAAAGCACATTACAAATACAAATATCATACTAAAATTAATTTTATAAAATAAGGACTTTAAACTTTGTTTAAAACTTTGCTTTCCGTTTAAACTTTGTTTTTATAACCAAACAAAAGGAACAAGATCTTTTTGTAAAAATACTTCAAAGACAAACCACAAAACAAAATGAGTTGTAATTATATTTTATACGAAAATTCAGGAGGTTCTTTAAATTGAAATAAGGTAAATGTGAATATTTTGCGAATACTTAGCTTTAATAAATGCTAAATTGAAGTTAAGTCTGTAATTTGAAATAATCCGCTCAGTAAATTTAAGAAATGTAATTCTAATTTCTATTATTTATTTATATTTATATAAAGATTGAAAAATATCCTTGCAAAAAAAAATAAAGTTTAAATAATATTTTAGTATATGATAGAGCATTTTAAATTCTTTAAAAAATTAATTAATTTTTTTTCACATTATAGATATTACAAAAACATTAGTAAATATTCTTTCTTTATATATGGAAAAAATGTGAGTAACTTTTCTGATAATTTTCAGTATTATTAAACTCGGTTCTTTACTTCTGTATAGGCATCAAGTTCAAAAACAGTCTGTTTCTTATCTAAAAATGCTCTATAATTAATATATAGCATATTATCATAAATGTTATATAATTAATATATACGCATATATATATCAAATTCCTTTATACAACTGTAAAGGAATTATAATTAAAATGTGAGAATGTTTTATTTCCTTTTTAAATTCGGTCATATATTTTTTATTCTCAGGAAGATGTTTTGAAATATTTTTAAGGAAATGAAGAAAAAAAAGTCACATCACTAAAACATTTCAAATAGAATAGATATTGATTTATTTAATCGTGTAAATAAAATATTCAAGAAAGTAACAATTTCCCTTCCAATAATGTTTAATTAATCCCAAATCACATAACAAGTACGAAAGAGCAATTTTTTCAATAAGCCTGCTGTTTGCATAGTAAGAACAGAGCTTATAAATTGTAAGCAAAGCATAAGTGAAATTGAGATTTATGCATTTAGTATTATATTTAAATTAGGTAATGTCACTTCTTTCTATTTAAAAGCAATCAATTTGAAATAAATGTTATCGAAGGTATAATTATTTTGATATCATATTTCTGATTTTTTTCAAATAATTTTCTATGACATATAACCAATATAAAACTGAATATTTAAAGTATTTTCTTAGGAATCTAAACCTTCCCTTTTCCCTCTTGCAATTATGCAATCTTAAATGTTGATATAAATCTTCCATTAAATATAGATATTGTAAATAAAATAATTTCCA
>JAPMOQ010015289.1:0-10357 GCA_026543055.1 Argiope trifasciata | reverse complement strand
GGGTGAATATTTAAATGTATGTATATATATATATATATATATATATATATACATTTAAATATTCACCCTAAAAATTAATTGCCACCATTAATCTGAATAAAGCATTTTGGTTGAAAAAATATAATATTTTAAAATATGTAAAGCTGCTTTTTGAATAACATCGCATATTAAAATATTAACTGCCATTCCCTGATTTAAATACAAAAATTAAATTTCTTTTTTAGAATGCTTAAGCCTCATATTTCATCCCCCTCTATACCATCCTTTACAACCAAGGAATTAATTACAGAAAAATTGCATTCAGTCTTAAATCATCATTTTCAAAAAAGAAGAGGAAAAGAAAAACATCTGTAAGAAGAACTTTATTATCTAGTCAGCTGTTAACTTGTTAAAAATGCTCAGGCAGTCCATAAATCATTTTAATCGCTTTATTTCTTTTTCTTAAGTAGTAAAAAAATGAAGCTATTAAATATCTTTTCATGTCATTTCAGAACTTGACTCAAATTATTAAGAATAAATATTGATTAAATTAATTTAGAATTTTAGCGACTCTTATTTAAAGAATAAATATTAAAAAAAAAAAACAGAAATGATTTTTTACTTCATTTCATTTCAATATTTACCTACACTGATAATTCATAAATAATCACAAAATAATCTCAAATCAAAAAACGAGAAAAAAAACGCATAAAAATTGGCATAGTTGCATTTATTTTAACCATTATTTAGAGTTAAAATAGTTTTTTCATTCTGAATTCAGGGGCAAAATGTATCTTCTTCTAAATGATTAAAATTTTGCAATGAAATTTTGTAGTTAAACTGTACTAAATTTTGAAAATGAGGGGAAATAAGAATACAAAATCTCATACTTTTAAACTGAAAAATAGTTAAATAAAAGTATAATAAATAATTATAAATTACAGAAAAGAAGGTTAAGTGCACAAAAAATGAGCACCATATCTCTAAAAAGTTATCATCAGCAGCTGTATATTAAAAGTGCATAAAATGAAAAATCCTATTTCGAAAATAGGAGTTGGTGCACTTCAAATGTTAATTTAATTAGGAGATAAAAGCATTTTGCTAAAATGCAAATTCAAGCTTAATTCTCTTTTGACATTTTGGAAAATGCTTAATTTGAAGAAAGACAGAAATTTATTCAAACAATGTAACACAAAAATATTCATAAACATAAATTAAAGAGAAGCGCTAAGAATAAAGAAAAAGAAGAAAATCTTCTTAATTCGCTGATCTGGAATCCATTTTAAAGTGAATTTTTGAAAGACAGATTGAATATCATTTAAAAAATGGGCAAATATAAAATTAAATAGTTTTTAAAAAAACAAGCAAATGAAGCAATTAATTCATAACCCTTAACAATGATTAGGGTTAAGAATTAATTTTATAATACGCTCATTAGAATCTACTGTCTTTGGGGGAATTAAATGTATTACAGTTAAAAATGGGTCCGAGGTAATATCGAGGAAACAAATAAAATCGAAGAGTAACGATTTTTTAAAGAGACATTTTTATAAATACCCTAAATAGTAGAATTTTTAATATTTTTTTACTAAGAATGTACAATTCATAAAATCTTAAAAACACCTTTCTTATATTAATTATCGAGTAACTTAAATTATAGAAAGTCAATATGAGATTAAAATTGAACATCCAATTGATTGTTAACTCTATATGCACAGAAAAGCTTTAAATGCCTGTTTAACAAATCTGCGATGAGTACTTGGGATGTTTGAATATCATTGAGAAAGTTTTTAACTTTTTTGTTGAGTGTGATTATTTCAATACCGTTTTTTTTTTAATAGTTAGAGTCATTCTCTCGGATATGTTTCACTAAAAGAAAGATTTCTTTTTTATAGTTTTCAAAGAATGTCTTAGTCTATATATTTTTTAATGTCTATCAATTCTTATATCTAATACAATTTATACTATTACTATTCTTGTTTCTGATACAATTTATAATGCTTCGATTTTTATTTCTAATATTATTTTTTTTAATTCTATTTTTAAATCTAATACTATTCTTATTTTTACATTATTAGTTATTAGAACTATTATTAATTAATTATTATAGTTATTATTTATATTATTACCATTTTCTAAATGTCTTTTATCACTATAATTTTTGAAGATATTTAGAATTTTTCTTATCTTTGAAAGCGACTATTGAATGAACCAATATACAGAGGTATCTGATTTCAAATTATTATTGAAATGAGAGAATTAAATTGTAAGAAATACTATAATTATGATACCCGTAATGAGAACAGACATAAAAGTAAAAATTTCGAAAGTTTGACATTTAAGCAAATTATTAGGAATTTGATATTTTCAAAGATTAAATAATGAAATCAAATTTTTGATGTCAGTAATTTTAACTGTAATTTTATTATCAACACAAAATTTAATACCAAAAGATTCTACAAAGTATTTTATCGATACAATTTAGTATAAAAATGATGTTGGTACTTGATAGGTTCTCAAATATTACTTTGATCAATAAAAGTAAAATTAACCAACTTGCCACACTTTCCCTAATTTTGAGTCTGAGTTGCAAATTTGACAAGCGATACTTTATCAAGTTGAATTACAAAATTTACTAAGCAATCCAATGAAAATTTGTTAACGTCAAGGGTTTTCTAACTCAAACAAATGTATTTCAAATATCACATTCTGCCAATATTTTAACAATTTTAAGTTATAAAAAGTTATTAAAATTTTTTAAATATTTTAATTCAGACTTAATATTTTAAAATAACTGCACTAAAATGGTTATACATATCAAATTTTAGCACAAATGCCTTTTGATTTCTGTTATTCAAACGTATATTCTTTGAATCAAAAAAAAATTTAAATTAAAGATGCCCTTGAAAGTTTTTTCCTGTCTGGTTATTTTTTTTTTCTTCCTTTTAATGTATCAACACAACGTATACTATTAGCTTACATATCAAACACAAAAGCCTTTTTGAAAGGAAAAAAAACCATATATATTTTTTCTTCCTTACACAAGCTAACTATGATTGAATTTACTTCATTAGCACCAATCTGGTCGATGGAAAGACAAAAACGAAGAAGGTAGTTAATGGAGCAAGGATTCAAAGGAAAATAAAAAGCTCCTGACCATGACCATTTTCTTAAAGGATCTATTCTCATGGAAACGTCTTTTTTAAAAGCAAAAACATTAAGGAACGCATTTAAGCCCGAAACTGACTCTTCAACAAATAATGCTTTTCCTATCTATTTTGAAATCTGGAACAATAAATAAGCGACCGATAAGCATTTATGAAATAAAAGAAAATTCTAGTTAATGCGCAACACATTTTAAAAATCTGAAAAGTAATGTTACTTTAAATATAATATTTTCTTTACACACATAAGAAACAGATCTAAAAAAAACTGTGTGCTTTTTTTAAAAAAAATCATCTCGGTCGTATGAAGGTTTCTCATATTATTCACTTTTTAATTTAATTTATAATTTTTTTACATAAAATCGTAAATAAATCCAAAGATTATATCTTATTGTTTAATATTCATTTTTTTTTCATTTTCTTGCTAATGAAAATGCGAGGTATTGTATTTATCAAAGTTATACCACCTTTCTAAATTCTAGCAGCTTTTCTATATGATTTGTCCTTTTACCTTCCACTAAGTAATTTAAGATCTAAATAACCTTTTCTTACACGTTAAAACGATATAAATATGTATTTATCTTCAGATATGATAGTCAATTTGTTATTTATTTGATTTTGTGAACACTATGACTTAAAATAACTCAAGCAAGGTAAATGAAGTTCGCCATGTGTCTTCACATCAAAATTGTAGCATCACGTCGACATTTTGAGACAAAACATCAAAGAAAATTTTGCAAAGTATTCTCCTAAATCCAGAAAAACACTGAATATAATGTAGGGTTGATTGCAAATTCAAAGGCAATTTCTTCTATAGTCTAGTGAAAGTATTTTGCCCTTTCTTTGTAATGCATTGACTGTTTATCCTAATGAATATACCGGGTGGCCAGAAATAAAACACCCCTACTCTGACCTCCCTGGATATCGAACTACTCAGTGTAAAGGCTTGAAAATTTGTGGACATACTATTCAAAAAATGGGGAAACGGATTTCACGAAAAAAAAATTTAGTTCCAGAAAT
Organism: Argiope trifasciata; assembly: GCA_026543055.1. Taxonomy (NCBI): domain Eukaryota; kingdom Metazoa; phylum Arthropoda; class Arachnida; order Araneae; family Araneidae; genus Argiope; species Argiope trifasciata. Next base: position 6,194 of record JAPMOQ010015289.1, on the reverse strand, counting down.
CACCGATAGGTGGCGCTGTACCACTGGACGTATGCTGAAAAGACACAAAAACACGTTTTAAACACATTTTATTTGAAAGTACCAAGCATACATGAAACAAGGACGTTATCGATGCAGGGAATGCTGCTCAATATGGTTCCCTTCCTGAAGATGTAAAATGTGAAGTCTGTGGACAGCTTGTTCAACTGCGGATCGTAACTGATCATCTGAGATGCTTCTCACATGCAGACTGATACTCTCTTTCAAATCTGCCAAGGTTATCAGACGTTCTCGATAAACAAGGTTTTTTAAGTGTCCCCAAAGCCAAAAATCACACGGATTAAGATCCGGTGAACGAGATGGCCAAGTTGTCGGAAACGCGCGACTGATTATTCTGTCAGTGGTGAAATGTTGGCGAAGAAACTGTTGCACAGGGAGTCCAATGTGTGGAGGTGCTCCATCTTGCATAAAAGTAATGGTGTCAAGGCATTGGCGCTGCTGCAAATGGGGTACAACAAATGTTTCGAGCATCCTTTTGTACCTGTTGGCCGTCACGGTACATGTCTCAAGGCCATTGGAAGTAACCTCTTCGAAAAAGAACGGTCCAAGGATGAATGTGGCTGTGAATCCACACCAGACTGTAACTTTCGGTGAGTGGAGTGGAATCTCTTGGAAGGTACGGGGGTTTGTCGTGTCCCATATGCGACAGTTATGGGTGTTCACTGTTCCACTGAGGTGGAAATGGGCCTCATCGCTCCACAGAATCTGCCACGGCCACGATGCATCCACTTCAACTCTAGCAAGAAATGTCAATGCAAAGGTCAGTCGCATCTCCCTGTCTGTGGCCAGCAATTGTTGATTAGGGCGGATTTTGTACGGGAAACAATGCACCATTTTTCTGAGTACGTTCCACACTGTGCTATAGGGAACACCCAAGTGTCGTGACACTGCACGTGCACTACTGCAGCCTAAAACATTATCCATTGACTGTTCAACAATACCGGTGGCAACATCTTCAACGACATCTGAACGAACCGGTTTGCGTCCTCGACCAGGCTGAACTCCAAGATGTCCAGTTTCCTCGAATCGAGCGATCATTCTCCTGAGAGCTTGTGGAAGCAATGGTCCCTTACGCAAATCCTTAAGTCGGCGAAACTCTCGAAGTGCTGCTGGAGCATTTCCTTTATTCTCGTAAAACAACTTCACAAGCAAAGCGCGTTCTGGCAGCTTGACAGCCATCACTAATAAGAATGACATTCCCCACCTTTTAACTTCTTTTATACCCAGAACATGGCTTCTAACCATGCTTTATGCAAATTTTTCTGGTTACAGTATGAAATTGCAGTTACAACGGGAGTTCTAGCTTCTTTACTATTTTTAATTTCCATAAGGGGCAGAAAAATTAAAAAGGAAGCATGGAAGCATTCCATTCCGCATAAACATTTTAATTTTTATTATTATTTGTGTCTTTTGATCATAGTTCCAGTTGTGCAGCGCCACCTATCGGTGATTTCAGGAACTAATTCTTTTTTCGTGAAATCCGTTTCCCCATATTTTGAATAGTATGTGTACAAAATTTTGAGCCTTTACACTGAGTAGTTCGATATCCATGGAGGTCAGAGTAGGGGTGTTTTATTTCTGGCCACCTTGTAAATTGGGGCTAATTGCAAATTCAAAAGGAATATCTTATGTAATCTAGTGGAAGTAATTTGCATTTTCTTTGTAATGCATTGACTGTTCCTCCTAATGCGCTATTTTGAGAAAAGATATCACTTGGTATTTAACTTACTGTCACTTCATTTTTTGATTGAATGGCTGTTATGCGAATAAGGGGGCATACAACCCTCTTATTCAAAATGCCTTCATTATTTTTTCATAGCTTTTAGTATGTTTTTCACAGATTTTACTGTTTCAAATAACATATGTGATGTTTTTTTTTCAATTGCGTCATTCGCAACACTCAATACCAGTAATAACAAAAAATTTTCCCCTTCTATGAATCGATTTTGATTACCTTTAGCAGAAAATTTTGAATTTATTTTTGTCGTTTTCGTCTTTTATTTCCTTCAGTATAAATTAAAAAAGAACCGATAAGAAATAAATTTAATTTTTAAGTTTAAAATAGTTATGCTTCCAAGCATTCGAAAATGTAATATGTTAATTTTTGTCCGACTTCAGAAAAAGAATAATTTGATAAATCATTAAATTTCTATTAAGGAAAAAAAATTCTGATTTAATAACTCATGCACTTTAAGAATATAGTTATGCTGGTGTGATAAAATTTAATCTCCATTCATTGATGATTTTTAGCAGTATGCTATGATTCCCAATATTACTGCTTTAACATCTATTCATAGTAAAAGGTTTATCGAAGAAACTAAAACGAAAAATGTTTCAAAAGCAAAATATACTATTGTAATAAAATAATACAAATCTTGAAACCGCCTAAATCATTCAATTGTAGTGCATTAATTTATTATTAAAATATAATTCCATGAGAAAAATTAAAATATTAATCGTTTGTTGGAATGAAATTTTTTTTAAAAAAAGATTGCCCTTGGCAATTGAATGCCTTAATAGAAAAAGTGTTAGACTTAGATAATAATGCCTTATAAATGTTTTAAAAGATAAGGAAAAGAAAAAAGCTCTTAGCTTTAGATGACAATACCTTATCAGATAGATAATAAGGTAATGAAAGGCCTTATCATCTAAGTTGCTTTATTCAAATTCCCGTTAATACTTAAAAACTTGTGTTTACTGTCCCTTCGAAATCTGTTAGCCTATTCTTCATTCATTCCCCTGCCACTCCCAAAATTACGATTACTTTGTTTAAGCAACTGCAGTCAGTGAAATATTTTAAATATAATAATTGTTTGTTTTAATAGTGAGCTGACTAATTTAAATTACATTTCTATCTTCAGATTTAAGGAAATTATGTAGAAATAAATAGAAATTATATAGAAATAAAAATCTCAATTACCACTGTTTACTCTCTCTTTGGCCAGATTTGGCCAATCAGATTAATTTAGATTACATACTTATGTCAACTATAAAGATGACTTCAGTAATATAAGGAGTATTCTGGTAACATATAGCCGAACATAAAAGATTGTTATATGACTTAAGATTTAGACTGTTAGAACAAAAATTGAAATGGAACATGATCCCTATCTTGGTGCGGAAATGAAATATGAATGCAATCTCTAAGCCCAAAAGGCATTGTTACACACATAATGCAAACATGTGATTTTACCATGTCAGTTTATCATAATTTCAACAGAGGTAAAGTTAAGAAGTTAAGTGTTGGCAGGAGTCCTAGGTTATTTTTTCTTAGAATTTCCCAACAGCCTGAAAACATCAGCTATCTACCTGTTGATCATGTTCCTGCTTTTCATGTCGATAGCTCAAGTCCCTTCCCTGCTGCCTGGAGCAACTTACTTTGCTTTTCTGCAGTACGTCCTCCCAGTGAAACGACCACAATGTAGCAAGGCATAAAGTTCATGCATGGGATTTTTCTATGTCAGTTTACATGTCAATTATAATTTCAACAGAGTTTAAGTTAAGAAGTTGTGTTGGGAGGAATCCTCGGTTATTTTCTCTTAAAACTTCCCTACTGCCTGAAAGCATGAGCTATCTACTTGGAACAAATTACTTAGTTTTTCTGCAATACTCCCTACCACTGAAACGACCACAATGTAGTAAGGCAGTGATTCTCAACCTGTGGGGCGTGCCCCCCTAGGGGGGCACGAGCACGCTAATGGGGGGGCGCGAGCATATCCAAGAGAAAATGTTATTTTAAAAAATTGATTAAGTGACTGAAAGGAAAGAACACACATACAAAACAAAATACATTTCGACATATTTAATAATTAACTTATTAAATTAAAACAATTAAAAACAAATTTTGTAGAATGCAAAATGCCCTTGTTTTTAGTGCAGAAAACTCATCATCCACTCCTGCCCAAAATTCGAAGAGCGATTTATTACTAAATTGCTGTGAACTCTATGAAAGTTTCTTCCTCTTCAATTGAGAGTCCTTCGGGAGTATTTTGAAATGGATCCCTCACCCACTTGTAACTTGATATTAGTTTGTCGTCAGCAAGAAAGTACTTTTTAAAATTCTTTGCTATTATTGCTAAATGATTTTCAATGGTTCCAAAAACAACTTTTACATGTTGTTCTTCAGCCTTGTAAGTTTTAATACAATCATTCAAATTTGCAAACATTGTTAAGTTTTCTTGATTTAAATTTCTGCTCCACAATTCCAATTTCCTACAAAAAGCATTAACTTTATCACTCGTATCCAATTTTTGTGTATTTGCTCCTTGCAGTTGAAGATTCTAGTTATTTAATTTCATGGATATGTCGAACATGTAGCTCAATTTCATCACAAATAAACTATCTCGAAAATTCTCAGCCTCCGGTCTGTTTTCCTCTTCTAGGAAAACGGCGATTTCTTCTCTTAATTTATAAACACGTTGCAAAAATTTCCCTCGTCATAACCATCTTGCCTCGCAATAAAATAGTAACGCTGAATGTACTCCACCAATGTCTTTACAAAGTGCGGAAAAGATTCTTGTTTTCAGGGGTCTCATTTTTATCTAATTTACTACGGTTACAGCCGTAGTTAACAAAATATTCAAACTTGTTTTTTCAATGCTGAGGAGTGGTGTTGCAAAATGTCAATAAATTTCCGTAATCTTGGTAATTTGTAAAGTTTAAAATTAGGCTTGTAGTGTAGGTTTAGAGCCAAAATACTCAAAATACATTATTATTGTATACATTTTATTGTATGATGTGTGAAAGGGGGGGCGCAATGAAAATTATGATTGAAAATTAGGCCGTGAATACTAAAAGATTGAGAAACACTGTAGTAAGGTATAAAATTCATGCATGATATATATTTATCCCACTAAGTGCGCAATCACTTCATTATCGTATACTCAAAGAGGGTCTCACTAGCGGAATCCATTACTTTATCTCTATGTTCATTTGATATCAATCCGCGTGACATTTTCTCACATCACTCGTTTAAGTGATGTGTACGATCGAATGAAAGATGTCACAGCTCGAATTATCGTTGCCACAGCAGAAAAAACATACATATATCTTCGAATTCTTCCAAAATTCGTTTCAAGTCTTACCTTCCGCTCTTTCACATATAGTTTTTAGACCTAAGTTCGAGCTCTACCAGATATAGTTTTCTGACCGTTGTATTCTATGCAATGATGTCAACTGCCACCACTTCCAACGAAACTTGTAATAAATAAAAGAATCAATTTTATGTTGTTGTTATTGTGCATTTTGTTCGAATGATACATTAAACCTGCGTGTCTTTTTTTTTTTTTCCTTTTTTGCCTATTTTTCATTTTTTAGCAACAACAGTGATGCCTTGTTCTGTTATAATTTGTGTACAGCTTGATGTCTACTAACAGCCTTCTATATCTATCCATCCATTAACCTTCTAGTGGGCGCGCGTTTGTGAGGGATACACTAGAGATGAATTTCGTTTTATACCTTCAGATCTGGTGGCACTTGGAACGCCTGTCTTTGGCTATTGGTTCCCCTCCCTTTGACCTACTTTCAGTTGTCGTCGTAAATTTGTGGCGTTAACAGGTCTCTGCCAACCAGATATTTGTATTTTAAAGATACGCTCGACCGTTTGCGTAAGGGTTTGTCGCATCTGATTTTGCATGATTTTACAAATAAATCCGTATTGTTTTAGACTGGCGACAGCTGGCAAATGCACTTACGAAGGAAAATGTTGAAAAAAAGCACGCACATATCTAAAAGGTGAGCTAAAATGAAAGGTGCTAAAGAGAAAAGCCGAACAAGGTATTGAAGAAGTGGAAGATGCGACGTCAGAGAAAAAACCTTGCCATAAAGAAAAGCGAACTAGAACCACGAGCTTCAGTTGTGAGATTTGACAGAAATTTATATGTTTAGAGCACACTAAACACATTTGCTTAAATTGCAACGCTGCTATGAAATAACAATGAAACTATTTTCTTCCTTTTCATATCTAACTTTCAATTACTTTTTCCTTCTATACATAAATTCTGTATTTTTGCATTTCTATATTTTATATGCAAATTTTTCTGTCAAAATATCGACAATTTTATTTATATATTTAAATCGTCAGTTAACCTGTGATCATTTTATATTGTTATTGCAATCTATGTTTATATTGTTTCTGCTTCTTTTTAAGTAAAAAA